>VZUA01018804.1:0-27289 GCA_013401035.1 Horornis vulcanius | reverse complement strand
AATCATCTCTGCTGCTCAGAGGACTAGCAAACAGTATTTTGATTACTCAGATCCTTGTGTTCCAAGTGTTGGTGACTGTGCCAATGAAATACAGAATACATCTTGCTGCGCAATTAGCCGAGGTTCAAGTGTTGCTTCTAACTTCTTTTCAAAGTATTTTTTTCATTGGTCAACTGGCTCCAAATGAATCTTTACTAGTTTTACATAGTCTTCCAAAAATATTCCCTGGTAACTTCAATTTTCCATGCAGAAGCCTTTGAAATGACATATTTTTCCACTATGCTATGCACTGCTTTTTCCTATTCTCCTAATGCTTTGCCAACTCATTCTGGGAAAGAACAAAGACNGACATATTTTTCCACTATGCTATGCACTGCTTTTTCCTATTCTCCTAGTGCTTTGCCAACTCATTCTGGGAAAGAACAAAGACAAGTTTTCTCAGCTCACTGAATCTGAATGCTGCCCTTCTGCCTCATACAAACCAGGAAAATTTGGGAAAATACCATGCAACAGTTCTAAACCATGCAACTGTTATAAACCAATTCAATGTAATTGATGTTTTTAATTCAGAATCCCATTCAAATCATACTTATCAACATTTTCAGTCTCCTGCTGCATTTCATACATAGATCTAGAGGCAATTGAGAGACACTCACAGACACATTTACAGATATGCCAAAATTCTTTCTAAGCTTCTGAGTTTGGTTTTTTTAGCTCATTTCTTTATTCCTGGAATGACTCAACATCCACTGTAACACTAAAAAGCAGTCACACAGTCACAATAAACACCCTGTATTCATACACTAACAACTTGACACCTTGAAGCAGAGTTGCTCTAAGTTAAACTGTAAACTTAGCTGTCCACAGAAGTTATACCCGTTGAGAAGTTAGTCCCAGAAACAGTGTTCATTAAAGGTAAGGACAAAACTGCAGAAAGGGATGTTAAGAAAAGACCCCCATTTCGCCTTTAAAAATAATCAATCTGAAAATCAGAGAAACATTCATGCAGATCAACCCCCCAACTATACGTTACATAATATGCAAATAGGAGTCTCTGAAAGAATTCAAAACATATGAACAGCAGCCAAGTGCAAGCTTTATCCACTTGTTTTTGCTTACCCTTACTTCCACTCAGTCTGAAAATTAACACTCCAATTAGCAATACCTGTGTCCTGACTATGCTGACTTAACTAATGCAATACCAAAGACAGAGGAAGCAAAAGGAAAGCAACAGGCCAAACATACTTGAATCACTTATATGCTCTTGTAATGAAGAGCCTTCAGTGCATAACAGCAAAACTTTCAGAGCAGCTTTGGCTTTATTTCAAAATTCCAACACTTCATCACACAACAGCCAACTCTTTCCTGCGGGGCTTCATTATCTTTGCTCCTGAACCAGTTTTTGTGAAATAGAACAACTAATACAACTGATTGTTGGAACTAGCCTCTACTTCAAAACACTTCCGCAGCTATGGATTCAACATGCAACATAATCCTTACTTCTTAATCTCTGCTTTTCCTACCTTACTTTGATAGAAGAAACAAAACCTAACACACCAACACCAGTTATCAAAGTATAATTTCCTTATTGATTCCATGTTCATGCCACCACACAGCCTGCCTCTCCATCTACAACACGAGCAGATAGCAAAACAACACACTAAAACACTGAGTCGATTCGTTATCTTTAGAACTTATCACAACACAAATGCTCACTACTACTAACAACACTTCCACCTGTACTCTAGCAAGTAAAACCAAATAATGTTAGGGAAAGCTGAGTAATAAATAAGTATTTATTTGCTGCAGATTCTAAGATGTGAATCTTGATGTTCTGATAACTTGATCTGAGTCTTGTTCCCATTACCCTGATGAGACACAGGGACACTACATCATTTGAGTTCAAGGGTTATAGAAGGCAGAAAAAATTATCAACATTACACCACAGTATCCCATTTACACAAACACTATATTCAACAAGCAAAGATTCAAGGACTGCAGACTGAAAGTAAATCTGCCAACAATCTGACAGATAACCCACTAAAATCTTTTTCCCAATCCTAAGCTAACAGAAAAATCTGTTCTGTTCCCAAGTCACCTGTTTCCTAGTCTGAGATTGATGGGAACATGTCAAAGTCATTAACAGCACAATGATGGGAGTATGAGATACTTTTAAGGACCGTATTTCTGACAGAAATTAGCCATTTAGAAGAAGCATGTTACAGACACCATAAGCAAGGTTTTCTTTTTTGCTCTGGAAAACAAGGGTTTTCAATGCCTTTTTTTAGAAAGAGGAAAAATACATTACTATGTGCTCTGCAATATGTGATTTAGTATCAGTAAACTCAAAAGACAATGCTACTGCTAAGTCAAAGATTTTACATCAAGGCTCTCTTGACTGGGTAATCTAAACTGACAATATGTTAATGCAACATAATAAGGGTAGGTCATACAAAGAGATGCACAAGAGCTTTTCTTGAAACAGGAATACGCAGCACCAAACAACACAAAATCTTCGTTTTCCCAAAAAGATACATACCCTGCCTGGAAGAACAACTGCTTTAACAACTCTTGAGATCCCAAGGTCGTACAGACAGAGAACACTCCCCTCTGCTTCCTCCAAGCCAACCAGGAGCCCCGTCCTCTTCTGCCAAGAAAACTCCTTCACCACGCGCACGGTGGGAGGCTGCTCGTTCACTCCGCTGAAGCGATAGGCAGAGAGCCGCTCTCCTGTCACCGAGTTCACCACCTCCAGCTGGGGGCCACACGCCAGCCACGCCAGCCCACTCCTGCCTGCAAGGGAACACAAACACAAACCCTGAGCAAATCCCCAGCAGAGGGACCAAAACAACAGCACCGCCACTGGGCCTGTCCCTCAAATACAAGGGAGCAAGGCCAACCCACCCACACCTGCAGCATTATTTCCAATCACCCACTGCAATCCTCCACCAACACAGCTGGAAATTAATAACCCCTTTCTTTTGCATTGGTACTTGGCATTCCTGCACTCAAGAACCTTGACTGTTTGGGATAAAGACTGCAACAGTCTGAGCTCTTGTCTGTACACTACACTTGGCTTAGTTTTGCTAGAAAACACCTAACTGTGTACAGGAATACAAGTCTCAAAGCATCCCTCAAATACACCCCATCTAAACCAATTCCTTTCCAGTTAAGAATTTTGCTGGACACACAACCACTCTGGGCAGGGATTTGGACACAAAATGGGCACTGCATCTGTACATTTCAACTTTTACACCTGCTGATCCCAGAAAGAATTTAACAAGTGCTGTTTCACTGAAGAGTTGAACACTTGTTCCTTTTCTGAGGAGCTTCAAGCTCAAAGGAAGGATTAGCTCCATTACTGCTCATACAGTCAGGTAGATACGATTCTACCTGGTCTTAACAGAAGCCAGACACCCAGACAGGCATCCAGCTCTACCTTCAGATCACCTAGAAAGTCAACTGCCTAATCTGCTTAGCTGCTGTCTGAAACTCTCACTGGGTCCTCATCTACATCCTATTAAATACCCTGGAAATATGTGGGCAGTGCTTGAGCTGGTACAAAGAAATACATCCCAAAACAACACTATTTCTTACTTGAAAACTGCCTTCTATTTCATCCAAAACTGAGGAGAGCATGGTCAGCTCTACTGCTTAAATAGCACAGGAATGGAGCAGGCTGTTGCACTTTCAATGCTTAGCACTTCTCATTGTTAAAATATCCTGTTAGCACTATCTGAACCTGATGCAGTTCATTTAACAGAACCAACCTGGTGCTATGAATCTGGGCTTCAGGCAATAACAACTTTATACCAAATCCACATTTAAAGGAAAATGCTCACCTCCAGAAAACTTCCCACACAGCACAGAGTCTAGGGTGGTCTCAGCTTCCTCAAGTGCCTCAACAGTCACCTCTGGAAACTGCAGCAGACTGCTCGTTACCTGAGCCGTTAGGTCTCGCATTCTTCACTGTAAATAAAGAAAAAAAAGTCAAAAAGACTCATGTCAGCCATAAATATCTTTGAGACTGACCTAAGCTTCATCAGTATGCAGTGACAAATCTCCCATACATCATTTGTAGCTCTTTTTTTGATTAAAAGAAATGGCACTTGGGACAGTTTTTCATCTCACAGGAGAGCAAAATGAGAATCTTGTGCTTTTCTGATGCCTACAAGATCACCAACAAAAAGTGACATAGAGGGATGGACAAGATAAGTAACAGGAATAGATCAACACACCAAGTTCAAGCTTACTTATACAGGTTAGCAAGATGTGATCTCAGAAAAATCCTATTTTAAAAGGCTTCTCAGAGGTAGAACTCTCCGCCCTTTCCCTTGATTTAATACATTATTATTTGTCATCAATTGTATTCTAGTAGATGTCAGAGATCAGCCATGTCTCGTTTACTTTTTATGCATATTTTTGACATTCAGTAATACGAAGTTCTTGACCAAATTCATCCTCAAATTCTTCCAGAACACATACTGCTAATACTCTCAAGCAATACTGACTTTCACAGCTCATCAATTAGAAGTATTTTTCCACACACTTAAGAGCTGAACATAACACATCACTTCAAAATACTTCTTTTTCTCTGCTGAAATTCTTATATTTCTTATTTCAGTTCCTTCCTTCATATTGCCTTTCTTTATCACATCTCTGCAGTATTAGAGAAAAAATTTCTAGGCCCCTCAGTCTGATGCTCATACAGGTGCTCCACAAGAGTTCATATTTCAGTATGTTAAGACAGATTTTTTTTTTTTTTTGTAGAAAAACTGAAGAGCTAAACTGATTTACAGGATTAAACAGGTGTCTAAATATGAGATAATCCATATGCACGGAAATACAAATTACTTTAAGTATCTGTTTTGCAAGTCATCTGGCTTATAAAAAAGGCCTCTGAAAGACAAGACAAATTCAATTGTCTTGTTCAAGCAGTACTGCTTTCTTCATGACATCTCAAGATATTACACACAGGTCACTAGTGCTGGGTTATGCTCCTGTATCTGCTGCCAGCAGGACAACAACGAGCGTGTGAAGCACAGGAAGGATAAGTCAGGGTCCTGCACTAAGCACAAGTCAACATTTTGACAAAAATGTTGCTGATGGCAAAGCCAGTACTGCAGCCAGCCAGCCTGACCACTCTGCCAGCATTCACTACTAGCACAGATCAGGTTCCAAGTGGGACAACCTATTTCAGTAGTTTTGCTGAGTTTCTTCTTTGGTACTTGCCATGAGTTTCAAGTGACAACTTCTGCAGTGTATCCAGCTGCTCCAGAGAGTAAAAGGCCTCACAATCTGACCAGCACTCTTGCTTAGTTTAATTGCAATTTAGTGGCTTTATTTAAGGAGTAACCCGTAACACCAAATACTAATTCAGACACATCTGGTTGATGAATAGCATCTTTGAAATGTTTCAGTGTGTGCTTGTGTTCCTGTCACTGGGCACCACTGGAATGTTCCTGGCTCCATCTGCTTTACACCATCCCTTCAGGTATTTATATGAATTGATGAGAACCCCTGAGCCTTCTCTTCTCCAGGCTGAACAGTCCCAGTCTCCCAGCCTCTTCTCAGAGAAGAGCTGCTCCAGTCTCCTCTAACAGCCCTTGTGGCCCTTTGCTGCACTCTCTCCAGTACCTTCATCTCTCAAGAATCTGGTGAGCCCGGACCTGACACAGCATTCCAGCTGAGGCCTAACCAGTGCTGCACTAGTGAAATCATGCTGTACTAAAGGATCACCTCCCTTCACCTGCTCCAAAGGTTCTTCCTCATGCAGCCCAGGCAGGATACCATCAGCTTGCTTTGCTGGAGGGGCACAGTGATGGCTCATGGCCAACTGGGTGTCCCAGGGCTTTTTCTGTCAAGCTGCTTTCCAGCTGGGCAGGCCCCCGCACACACTGGTGCCTGGGGTGGTTCCTCCCCAGTGTAGGAACTTCCCCTTATTAAACTACATAAGGTTCCTGTCAGCCCATTTCTCCAGCCTGACAATGCACTGACTCTGATAGCATATATTAAGGAATTTTAGAAAAGAGCACAAAATTCCAGAATTATTGTAGTCAATAATTTGGGTTATGTCTTTGTGGTAAGTATATGATTATTAATACCATATACCACAATAATTGCAAGATAGTTTTAAGAAAAGAGTGAACAAATATCTGGCAGTAGGGCAGGTAAGAGCATGCAAGGAAACTTCTCAGCTGCACACTCTCCATGAGTCACCCTGAACGACCCTGCCTGGGACACTGCCTACCTGCTCTGCCAAGAGCACAGAACCCTGTGTGGCCAAATTGGAAATCAAATTTAAACATCCTCTACTGGAGAAATCTGAGTTTAAAAAACTAACTGGTCACCATCCCAAACTCCCCATCATCTCAAAAAGAATTCTTCCCTGATGAAAAGCTCATATGTTAACACAGTGTACTCCTGCCCACAATATTAAAAAAAAAAGTGCTTATCAGTCCACTAACACCAGTAAGAACCATCAAGTAAGTAGAACTCCCAGGACCTGAACCATTTCTGTAGAAAATGAAAATATTAGAGCATCAGGCACGCTCAGGTTTCTTCCAGTAAGGCAATGACCATTTTAAACACCTTTTTTTTTTCTTTTTAGAAACCAGACATGGAACAAGGTTGATAAATTTTATAACAAATTACAGGTCACTATATGGGGACCCTTCTATAAGTATGTTTTACTTGCATCATTTTACTAAGTTAAACCAAGAATTGCTAGGAAGTCAAAACAGAGGGGAAACACTTAGATCTAGATCAAAGGCACGAAGCCTCTCCTTTAAGAGATATATCCAACAGCAAATGCATTTCTGCTCTCTTTGAAATAATAACTACAATCACATTCTTATTTCTGCCTGTTAGAAATCAGATTAGGGTAAAATGTCACATGCTTACTCCATTTTCAGGAATAAACCAGAATCCAACCTCCCAGCTGTATCCTATAGCAATGCAGTCTGTGCACAAGTTGCCAAAATGACCATTCTCCTTCACCCTAGGAACTTACAACTTCCAAACACCATGAACTATTTCCAAAGACAGAAATGTTGCAAATTTGGGGGTTAAAAAGCTTGGAAGGGGGGAGAGGGAAGGAGGGAAAAGACAGAGAGAAAGAGAAATTGCATGTTTAAGCAGAATTAGACACAGCCAAGTCAGAGTTCTGCGATTTCAGTTTTGGCTGATGGTATTACATAAAAATCAAAGGCCAACGATCTTATGGGCTAAGGAACAAGCTAAAAATATGGTCAGTCACAGCTGAAGACAAGATTTCACAGGACATGTTCACTTCAATGACATCAAAACAGAGACCTTGCTGCCATGTCTCATCTCCGTATTTGCTCCTTTGTTCTACTACTGTATTTTGGAAGACATTTCCAGCATATCACAGCGGTATACCATTCCACAGCTGGCCCTTCCCAGCACAAATTCCAGAATCACTTTGAAGAGAAAGACCTGCCAGAATCACGAGCAGTCACCTCTCCCAAAACACCCTGCTCAGGCTGTCACCTAGAGCAGGCTGCCCAAGGCTGTACTCAGATGGATTTGGAATATTTAATTCTCCAACAGGCTTCTACAACGAGCAACCCGACAAGATCAACTGCAGAAACACCTACAACCCATGCAACAGGGTGACTCTCTCTTGCCAATTTAAGGATTCTCTCCACCACACCAGCAAACCAGCATCACACCAGGACACCTTACTAGGCAGAAGATGTAAAATTAACAGAAGCTTGATCACGCTTGAAAACGCCAGTCCCAGGCACATCGGTGCAGGAAGGAGAGCTGAGGCAGCACGTGAACGAGGAGCTGTCCTTCCCAGGATACAGAACTGCGTGCCCAAACACACGGGACAGCTGCCAGCCAAGGCTGACACAACCAGCCTGACCGACGGGCCCTGCACAAGCATCTGCACGGCCACGCTCAGCCCTGCACCCGAAGTGGGGTGCAGCCATCCTGACACAATCAAATCCCTCAATTTACCCAGACACATTCAGGAAGCGATCATCAGACCTGAAAGACTGACACCAAGCATTCTATTGGTAGAAGCTCTAGACCTGGACACTCAGTTTATTAAGGAAGACACCGAGCGCTTTTAAGCCAGCGGCAACTTTGCTTCGCGATGTTTTGCTCCGTGCAAAGACTCAGAGTCCCCCACAAATCGCACTGGATTCTTCTAAAGCCGTGGCCTCCCCGCTGCACCCATCCCTCGTCCCGCAATCGCCGCTCTACGCAGAGAGCGCGTTTCCCGCCTCCTCGTGGAATACAACCCAGAAACCCGACGGGGGAGGGGGAATTAGGAAAAAGTAAAGAAAAGCCCTCTTATAACACGACCGAAAGGGCGAGAAGAGAGGGCGTGCGCGGATGGCCGGGCAGGAGGGAAAGCTCCTGGCGGCAGCCGCCGCATCTCCCACGCCCCCCAGCCTGACGGAGCCTGCCGGCTGCGGAGCCTCCATGTGCGCTGCCCAGGCCGCGCCGCCCGGGCCTCCCCCGCCGCCGGGGGCCGGGGCACGTGTGGCGGACACGGCGCCGCAGCCCGGGGGTCACTTACATAAGNTCCCGGTACGTGCCGGTGCCGGTGGCATCTCCCTCCCGCAGCGGCGACAACGGCACGGCCCGGCCCGGCCCGGCCCCGCGCGCCCGCGCACCCACCTCGCTCGCTCACCCGCCGCGCGGGGGGCGGGACGGGATTGGGGGGCGGCGGAGTTCTCGCGAGAGCCGCAGCGAGCCTCCGCGGGAATTTTCAAATGCGCGGGACACGGCCCCGGGCGCTGTCGGTGGCGGCCTCCGGACTACAGATCCCGGCGTGCCCCGCGGCAGCCGCTTCCGCTCCCGCCCCGGCCGCTGCTGTCTCTCGCGGGGCACGCCGGGAGGTGTAGTTCCTGGGCCGCCAGGACCGGCGCCTCTGCTCCTCTGCCCCGCCAAGGGGGGACCCCCGGAGGCAGAAAGCTGGCCCTGCCTACCTGTGTACGTCATCGCAGGAGCCGGTCCCCCGCTTCTCCCTCTTCCCGCCCGTCTGTCTGGATTTCATTGAATCACAGAACGGTTTGGGTTGGAAGGGACTTGAAAGATCATCGAGTTCCAGCCCCCTTGCCACGGGAAGGGACACGTTCCACTGGGCCAGGTTGCTCAAAGCCCTTTTCAGCCTGGCCTTGAACACTTCCAGGAATGGAGCATCCACAGCTTCTCTGAGCAACCTGTTTCAGGGCCTCATCACCCTCACAGTAAAAGACTTCCTCCTACTAGCTAATCTAAACTTACACTCTTTTAGTTTGAATACACTCATTTTTCTGCTGTCACTACATGCTCTTGTAAAAAGTTCCTGTCCATCTTGTAGGTTCCCTTCAGGCCAGTCATTAGGTAGCCCATTTAAAAGGATTTAAAGGGGTAGGCTATTTAGCTGCAGTTTTCCTCTTATTTTTAATAAGAAAATGTATGTAAAAACCCAACAAATTAATAAAAATTAATATTACACTGTTAGTCACTGAAAGGAGAAAAAGTAAGTATGAAGTCAAAAGTGCAAGTCTAATACTATTTTCAGTGTATATATTGTAATGTGGTCAAAACATTCTTTGACTTCAAAAAATATTCTCAGTTATTAATAAACAAATAGTAGTTACTAATAAACAGTTGTTAATAGTTATTAATAAACAATAGTCTGGCATCACTGCCCACAGCAGGGGACTTGGAACTAGATGATCTTTAAAGTCCCTTCCAAACCAAGCCATTCTATGATTCTATGAAATTTGCAATCCTTCTAAGAAGTGGCAGTGTCATCAAAGGGGTGACAAAGACTTTTAATTTCTCCCAGCATACATTATCTCTAAATTACAGCTATGCATTATTAATGCTGAGTCGCCGTTCTTTATGCATTATTATGCAAATCTTTTTTGTGACTTGTTGCCATTTTAGATGTATTAATTTGTATCATACAAGAGCACGGGTTATGGAGAAAGAATCCACCATGCCAAGCAAGAAGATTGCACAGGCAAGCCCAGCCCCTGACCTTAGGGGGAGGCTGTGCACAAGTCATGGGGTGTCCGTGAGACAGTATTTGCCTGCAAAGGAAGCCTGGCCCTGGTCACCAGCTGATAGTGATGGCACAGCTGAGTCTGTTATGCATGAGAGGCTGTGCATGAGACAGACAGATCTGGGGTGAGCTATGGAAGGGCTTGGAAGTGAGGACAAGCAGCTCTCATCTGATGTGACAGAGAGTAGGGAGCTAAGGGGGAAATGCAAAGATGGGCATGGCAGCACTGGAGGACCAGCTAGACCCTTTGCAGAGACATTTAGAGTGATTATATGCAGGATAGGGCTGCATTCATTAAGAGAAGGACAAGTGCTCCGGCAGTATGCACAATTCAAAGTGGAAATGCCAAGGGCATCCTGGCCTGTATCAGGAATGGTGTGGCCAGCAGGAGCAGGGAGGTCATTCTTCCCCTGTACTTGGTACTGGTGAGGCCACACCTTGAGGGCTGTGTCCAGCACAGTGTCTGGCCCCTCAGTTTAGGAAGCACGTTGAGGTGGAGGATTGCCCTCTATCGTCCAGAGGAGGCAACAAGGCTAGTGAGGGGCTTGGAACACAAGCCCTATGAGGAATGACTGAGGGAGCTGGGGTTGTTTAGCCTGGAGAAAAGGACACTCAGAGGTGACCTTACCTTATCACTCTTCACAACTTCCTGAAGCGTGGTTGCAGTCAGGTGGGGGTTGGTCTCTTTCTCCAGGCAGCAACTGACAGAATGAGAGGGCACAGTCTTGAACTGTGCCAAGGGAAATATAGGTTGGATAGGTTAGGAAAAAGTTTTTTACAGAAAAGGTGATAAATTACTGGAATGGTCTGCCCGGAGTGGTGGTGGAATCACCATCCCTAGATATGTTTAAAAAAATACAGGATGTGGCACTCGGTGCCATGGTTTAGTTGAGGTGTTAGGGCTGGGTTGGACTTGATGGTCTTGAAGATCTCTTCCAACCTAGTGATTCTGTGATTCTGTGTGGATGAGAGCCTTAGCTCCTTGCATGGAGACAGAAGGGCTTCATGTCAGGAATTACTTGTAGAACAATGCTTGCAAGTGTGATCTGAATAAGGACACAAGGAGAAGTCTGGACCAAAGCTGTCCCCCCTGTCATAGGTACATGTGAACATTGGCCTAAACAGCAGCTGAGGGGCTGTAGGATGAAGTGGGCTCGTTTAGCCAAGCTTGAACTTCAATTGACAGCAAGACTTATCTGAACAGGATGTATTTGAAAAAAAGGTCTATGATTCATCTTGCCCAGTTTTAAGTGTCTATGATACAGGCATGAATCCATTCAGCTGGACTCCTTTTTTTAGGTGGGAAAAGGAAACAGCTTTTTCCAGAGTGCCTGTCCTAGCTGGCTTTAGATACAGCCTATAGGATTAGCTCTAATGGGAGCCTAGATGGCATTGTAGGTAGAGACATCTGTGTAGGTAGAGACCTTTTTACTTTTGGTTAGGTTGATCTTCCATTTAGAGATTCATCTGAATAGAGTACTGGATTTTTACGTTGCTTGGCAGGTGAATTTATGTTTGTGGTAGGGATTACATGGAGATAAGGCACAGAAGAGAAAGAGGACAAGAACAGAATTTTATACCACCCATGCTGGAGTCTGGGGAGTAAGATAAAGAGGAGTCTCCTAAAGACACAGTGGTTGAGTGAGGGAAGGGAAAGCAGGGAGGGTACAGCTTCAAAAGACAGAGAGAATAACCTCTCTGGAAGAGAGGTGCAAGCTGACTTGTGGCAAATGTCTGACAGGTGATGGGAGATGTAGGGAAGAGCTGGAGCTGCCTAAGAGGAGGTCGAGGCTCCCACAGAAACAGTGCTGACTCAATATGGGGGCAGGGGCCCCATGAGGGAGAAGGAGTTTCATGAGGAGGAGTCCAGCCTTTCACTGAGATTACAAAGCAGAGAGAGTTGAGGTGCATATTTGCACCGGGTTTATGTGGCCCAGTTTTGGTAGTGGAGGAGCCTTGAGGGTGGCTTCTGTAAGAAGCTCCCAGAAGCTTCCCCCGTGTCTGACAGAGCCTGGAAGCTCCAAGACAGACCTACTGTCTGCTAAGGCCAGGTTCCTAGCAATGGTGGTAGCTCCTATGGGACAACAGATTTAAGAAAGTAAAGAAAGGCACAATTCCAGCCAGAGAGGGGAGTGAGAATAAGTGAGGGGAACAGCTCTGCAGACACCAAAGTCAGTGTGGAAGGAGGAGATGCTTCTGTCACTGAAGCAGAGATCCCCCTGCGGCCCATGGTAAAGATCATGATGAGACAGCTGTACCCCTGCAGTCCCCTATGGTCCACGCAGAGCAGGTGGATGCCCAAAAGCAGGCTGTGAGCATGTGGGGAACCCACACTGGAGCAGGCTCCTGGTAGGGCCTGTGGACCTCATGGAGAGAAGGACCCACACTGGAGCAGGTTTGCTGGCAGGACTTGTGACCCCGCAGGGAATCCAAGCTTGAGCAGCCTGTTCCTGAAGGACTGTACCCCTTGGAAAGGGACCCACACTGGACCAGTTCATGAAGCACTGCAGCCCATGAGAAGGATTCACATTGGAGAAGCTTGTGGAGGACTGTCTCATCTGAGAGGCAATCCACACTGGAGCTGGGAAGTAATGAAGTGGCGTTCCCTTGAGGTGGAAGGAGCAGCAGAGACAATGTGTGATTAACTGGGTGCAACCCCCATTCCCCATCCCTCTGTGCTGCAGGAATGGGAGAAGGTAAAGAAAATCAGGCATGAAGTTGACCCCAGGAAGATGGGAGGGGTGGGGACCAGGTGTTTTAATATTTAGATTTTATTTCCCTTTGTCTCACTCTGATATAATTTTCAAGAAATCAGATTCCATTTTGCTGAATTGAGTCTGTTTTGCNGAGCAGGATGACAAAACCGAAGAAGAGAGCTCTGTGCCTGTGGCACCAGCAAAGACTGGAAGAGAGATAAGTGGAAGTGGGTTTGAGATGAGGGGATTGCAAAGTCAAAACACAGGAAGAAATCTGTAAGATGTTTTGCAAACGGAGAAGGAAGCAGGAAGGAAGATGCAGCAAAGAGGGAAGATGCAGTTGAAAATGTATGCAAAGTGTATGCAAATGAAAAATGTTCAGCTGAACTGGAAATATTAGGCTGTTTGGTGTACCAGGTGTCATCAGGTTTCATGCAGTCAAGGTTGTTGAAAACCCGATGGACAAGCTATATTAGAAAGCCAATGTTCTTACCCAGCTAAGTTAATGATTGCCAAATCTAAGGCTGGGTTGGGAACCAGTGGAGTCACAGCTGCAGCAGCACAGCAGCTCTGAAATGGAGCTCCCCTGGCACCAATCCGTCTGCCATACAGCTGCAGGTGCCTGGACACCAAGTCCTGATGCTCCCATGGGGGTACCCGGCCCTGGCAGTGCCCCTCACCAGAGGATTGGGAACACAGCACTGGGTGCAAGGAAGGGCTCCAGCACTGCTGCCTTCCCCACTGAGTCAGACTGTCTGCTCTGGGAAAGCTGGGAGAAGACCCCAAAAGCAGTTCTTGAATTACAGGAGTGGAGGTGGGGTTCAGGCTCCCCAGTGGCATCCTGGGCAGCACAACCTTTCTTCCAGGTCCATAGGTTGATATCTAATTATGGGTGAGACCCACAAGCACTCTGCTGCTTTGTACCATCCCAGAACTGTGGTGCAGCTGTTGCTTTGGTGTATCCAGTTGGCATCCACTTTTGCCTTTGCGTTGCATTTGACTACCTGTGATTCTGCCTCAAAAAGTTAAAATGGAAAGTGTTGCGTGCTTGATAATATTTTTTTCAAATCATTGTGAAGAGTGTGCAGTGGCATCCTCTACAAGCACTTCTTGGTCCTTGTGGTCAGGCATTTTCAGTAAGCTGTACTAAAAGTAAGCAAATACTGAGATGAAGAGAGCCCTGTGTTAAAATGAGGTTCATTCTGTTGGCATGTATCAAGGGTGTAAAGGTGAAACAAAGAAGAAGGTGCTGCAGTGGTGTAATGATTATTTTCAAGCACAGGATTGTTTACAGAGACAGGATGCTCAGCAATGTGGTTATACTCATCCAAATTACAAGGGTACAAGCTTAAAAACAAGGATTAAATACTGCCTTTCAGTAATTACACAGAAGGAATTTATTTTGAAAATGTAAGTGGTGTCTTTAAAGCCAAATTTTAAAAAGACTCAGACACAAAAGATCGGTGTTTGGGCTTTTTGAGAGGTTTCACTGTGAATTGTTTCAGCTGATGGAATTGTTTCAGCTGAGATTTTTGTAAGGCTTGAAAGTCTGATCTTAATTTAATTTTCTGGACTCAGCATTCCTGGTTATGAGATACTAGCAATTTTTTCTATACATCTCTTACTCTTAAGTAAAATTTAAATATTCTCATCCTTTAATTCTACTATACATTTCATTGGGAAAAAGTATTTACTATTTTTCCTTTAAAATTGTATTAAATCAATTGTATGGCTTTAATAATATTACACATTAAAAGAATTAATTAGAGCTTTTCAATATCAAAATCAAAGTAATTAGAAACTTAATGAACTGAACATAATATAACGGGATCTCTTCTATTCTCCACTAGAGCAGCAATAATTTAATATAAGAGAGGCACTCTAGAATTTCCCAGGGAAGGAGAATATTAAGAGGTGATTGGATTGAAACTGCAGTTGCAGAAGAGTCATNAAAAAAAAAAAAAAAAGAGGGAGAGAAGTGTCTACATTTCAGTTTAAACAGAAAAAGAGGGACCTTAGGAGACCTTGAAAGGTGCATTCTTGAGCAGCATACTGAGTATTATCACATCTCCGTTTCTCCTGTAGAAAAAGTTACTGCTTGGTTGTCCGAGCTATTCCCAGCTGCATTTTATGCATTACACAGTACTAAGTTTGGGAGCTGTTTTTTCACTGTTTTATTGTTGTTGTTGGGTTTTTTAACATTGTGGTAATCTGAAGCCTAGATGTCTTCCTCTTGCAGACTGAAAACATGGCTTTTCTTCCCTTGTATCAGAATAGGACAGGAAAGAGTTTTCCTGTTCTGGTCCTCTGTCATCCTTCTGCTGTGTCTGCAATTGAGAAGGTTCTGTGGCTGGTGGGTTTGGTGTGAGCTGTGACACTGGGAAGAGCCGTCCTTGCTCGAACACTTAGTTTGCATACATATGTTCCTAAATGAGCAGTAGAGAGAAGACAAATACTGCAAGGTCTGGCTTCAGGCAGGTGGGAAACTCTGAGTAATATTAGTTGCTTGACTAATGCCATTCAGGGTTTTCATTTCATAATTTATAGACATCATGTCATTTATTAAAATCTGCACAAAGCAGTCAAAAGTGAGGAAATGAGGGATTTCAAATATTTTACATTGCCCACATAAACCTTTTTCCCCCCGGAGTCAATGCATTTCTTCACAATGCATGTTAACCCAAAATTAATATGGTTCTGTCAATAGCAAGGATGAGAAGGAATGCAGATGTATCTTCAAGGGAGATTATTTCCTCTAAAAACAAACTGGTCATTATGATAGGATTTGTCTCATCTGACTTCGGCTGTATGAAAGATGCATATCGACTTTAAGTGCACCCATAGACTGTTTTTCCTCAACTGTGCTGATCCCTAAGTCAGATTTCCTTTGCTTGCAGCCCTACATACCTTACCCTGTCCCGCCTACAGCACCACTGCCAATAAATTAAAGAAGCCATCTTGGCTCCCTTTTCAGCTGGAGGAAAGAGTACACGCTTCAGCAGACCTTGTTTGTCCCTTTGTAGGAGAGACACCTGGATAGGTCAGACCCTCTGGGGTGCCTGGTTCTCCCTCTAACATTAGAGAAAACAAGAAAAGTGACAAGGAAAGGTGCTTCACTTTTAGATAGCTACCTATGGCTGGAAGGAATCATTCTGTTCACCAAGAGTTGGGAAGTGGCAGTGGTTACACCTTGTTTAGTGCACAGCCAATTAAATCCCTGTACAGCAAGCTTCTCCCATATGTTGTGCTCGTTAGACTGCTCTAAAACCTTCCAATTATCCATGCTGATCATGAAATGAAAGGCAAAATAACTCCCCAGACACAGGAGTCTCTGTACTGCAGTCCTTTATAGGGAAGTCCATGGCCTGCATTTGCTTATCCCTCCATTTATGTTTATTTTTAGGTTTGTGCAGGCAAAGGTAGATGCGTCTACCTTTGTCTCTTCAATGTGTCTAAAATAACCAACATATCAAAGCAAAGCTAGGGTAAGCAGAGCTCATGTGGACATACCTTACAGCAGTCAATTCAGAGCAGGAAATTTCTTTCTTCTCAGTCGTTTTGTTAGCTGACCACACAAGAAATTCCCAAGTTCACCAGCAGTGCTTCACTTGCCCAGCCTTTTGGATAACTGATATTCCCCCCTCCCCATGCAATAAAGAAAATAAAACAAATAACAAAATAAAAAAGATAATTTATTCATTGCTTTTCTGGCCTCTTCCAGCTCTGACAAATTCCCATTACCCTTCACACTGAAATAAAGGAATAATGAGCTTGCACATTTGGAAAATAACAAATTAGTCCTATAGAATAAGGTCTTAAAATCTAACTTGGAAGTATGGTTTTTGTGTGATTTCTGGTGCAGGGGGATTTTGAGCTCAGTTGATGCAGTGCAATAGCCACAGTGTACTGAACTGAAGAAGTGGGTTGCTATGCTGAGGTGCTGCAAACTAGCCTGCAGATCCTTTTAGGGTCTAAAATAAAAACACTCTGGTTCCACTTGTGCCAAAACCACTCTGCTGACTATTGTTTATTGTCATTGTGCAAATACTGCGTGTGTAAAGTGGTTTATACCATGTTCAAATTTGGAATGCCCTAATTCAACACAAAGCTGGGGATCACCATGACATTACTGGAATTGGACATTTTCTTTGGTGATTAACCTCTACGTGTGTGACCTCAGGGCAAAGTTACCTAAATGTTAACTAGAAAACTTGGATCCAATCAAATCCAAACTTATGTAGCAAAACCCCAAATGCTGGAAAACCTGGGAAAAAATAATTCAAACTGGCTTCTTTTCATAAGGAATGTGGTCATAGATGTTGAAACGACCATCAAGGACAGCTTTTTGCAAAGCACACAGCACCCAGCGGCTCCTTTATCAGCAGAAAAAGCAAATTATAGAAATTGCTCATGGCCTTGTGCAGGAGAGCTCAGGATATCTGTGTTTCTTCAAACCATCTGCAACAGACTGGCTCTTGAAAGTATTTGAGAGAGTCATTTCCCAGTGCAGGTAAGGTTTAATGTCAATGTGCCCAGCTGTGCAAGAAGCGCTGCTGAGTGTGGGTGACTAATACATTTGCCAGCACAGCAACTTCAGTGTGTAATTTATTGTTGTGTAGGCTGTCTAGATAGCTCAGCCCCGCAGCCTTTTATTTTGCCAGATGCTGATCACCCCCTGAGAAGTGCTAAGACATCTCATTTGCCAGTGCGTGCTTGGTGCCTTGCAGAAAGTGATCAGAGCCTTGTTGGGTTTGTGACCCACCAGTGCTGAAAAATTAAGGTGATCCATCCTCTGCAGAGACAGCTGACATAAAGCCAGCGCCCTTGAAAGAGCCACTGTGACCTCTGGTTTGAGCAATTTAGAGGAGACATCACTCAGTCTGCCGAATCTGCTCATTTACTGCTGGAACAAAGAATTATTATGAATAAATAGTCCTTTTAGCTTCCCCTGCTCCACCACTTGAAAGCTAAAAAATATTTTTCTGGAGGTGGCATGATGGAAATGAACTGAGTGGCACCAGCTTGAGGTTCTCTCTGACAGCCTCAGGCATGGGGCAGTGCCCAGCCAGGCTTCAAGGCCGCCTGTGGAGGGTGGTCCCCATGATTTTCCCTTCTGCCTAACAGCCCCTGTCTGCAATGCCTGGGTTGTGTTGTTTGTGTTGGGATCATGTCCCTGGCATGACTGGGACAGCTCCCAGAATTGGTACTGCCTGACCTGTATGAGACTTTGCTTCTTTGCTTGGGGCTCCAAGGGGCTTTCTGGGCAAAGGTCTTTTTTCTGCCAGAGAGACCCAGCTTCTGGGTTTTTATGCCAGAGAGACCCAGCTTCTGTTGAAACACATCATCCTAGGCAAGGATCAGGTGGATTGTTTCCCCATCTCCACTAGAAACTACACCAGCAGCTTGTACCATGTTAATTACACAAGACAGTGCAGCTTTCAGGAAATAAATGGATGGTGGTGCCCTACAACAAGCATTTAAGATGAGTATGTTTGCCAACTTGTGTTGCTTGATGATTGTAGGAGAATATTTCCTTTTAATGAGGGAGGTATATTTACTACTTTTCCCTCCTGCTAGCAAACATTTCTGGTGCAGGTTATATAGCTTCCAACATCAGCCCATGAGAAAGACGTGGAGTTCCCTGAAAAAATGCTGACAAAGAAGCAATATATTTTCTTGATGCTGAGCCTCAAACATGTAGGATGAATGTAGAAATGATTTCAATAGCTGAATAAGGACATAGGGCAAGGTGCCTCCTCCCTGCCACCAGTGCCTCCCACAGAGCCAGCTGCTCCTCCTGGGTACCACCACTGGCATGCTGCAGCACCATGGCTGGCACACTGGTGCCAGGAAACGACATGGTGTCTAGCTTCTTCTGTGAAAGATTATTTTCATCTAGAATTTCACAGGATTTGGAGAAGAGTTGAACTTTTAAAAGCTGCATGGGCTCTCCAGAGGAAAGAAGCCAGTGCATGTGTCCTGTCAGACACCTCACCAGCTGTGTGATCCAAAACTGGCTGTGAGCAAGCTGAATTCACTTAATATTGGTGATATTACAACATCAGTCAGTGACAGGACTCTGGTTGGGGATCTCACTGAGATCAACTGAGAGCAACTTTTACCTGGTTTTGTTATGTGACTCGTCCTTTAGGAGGAGAGTTCAGATTTCCTTGCAGTCTCACTGTGGCCCCTGGATCTGCTGCTTCTGGCAAACAGGCTTCTGAGTATTTTTTTTTTTTCCCAGAAGTCTAACTAAAAAAAAATTAAGTTCAACAACATTAGCCTAGAGGCACTGGCTGAGATCAGAGTGCCATCTCATTTGGCTTCATATAAAGACAAGACTACATTTATCCTGTCACACAAAGTGCTTGTACCTTGACAAACTGGAAGGGAAACAGCTGCAGTGAGAAGCACCTTGCCAAAATTCATGCAACAGATCAAAAGTTGAGCCAGAAATGTTAATCAGCTATCCCAGCTCCTGGCATCTGAGTAGACCTGCTTCATACTGGCTAGCAGGTGGATCTGTGTATTTATTCATACCAGTGGCTGCCACCTCTTAAGAAATATGCTCAAAAACTTACACTGCAAAGTTAAATATACTCTGGAGGAACTGCTGGTGCCTGGCTGACCAGCACTTCAGCCAAGGAACAGCTCCATCAACAGCTGCTCTTGCTGGATTATGAACATCACCTTCCCTGAATTTTGTAAAGATAACAGCAGACAAGGACCTACTGAAGGGTCAAATGGCACCATCGACTTCTAGTCCACATGTGCCCTTGATCACATCAGACAATTTTACCCCAAAATAATTGCTGTGACTTGGTCCTGGCTTTGGAGAATAAAAATGCACAGACTTTTCAAGCTTTAAGAAGCAGATTCAATATTCTAGTCTCTTTCTGCATAAGAACAAATGACTGGATTTTACCTAGTCATTTCCACATCCAAATAATGACTTCTGGTTGAATGACAAATTATGCTGCTACAGTTTGCATGCTAGCTGAGCACCTCTCACGTCAGCTGAAATTAAATCATGGGAGTGAGTATCGTCCTCTCCAGCCCTTCTGAATGAAGGAGGTTTGTCCCAAAGTATCACAAATTATTTTAGCTCCTTGCATATGTTATAGATTTTAGCTGCTCTTCACTTTTTGATTTATTACTCAAAAGCATCTGCCTGTGAAGGAGTATTAGATCTAGAATTGGCTTCTGACCATGTTGCCCATGTGGTCTGCCAGAAAAAAAATACTGCTGATGAAATGAAGAAACATTACCCTGGAGATTGAAACATTGGATCCCTGGGCATGCATTTAGAGTTATGTATGTTATCTTGTGGTTAACCTGCTGGATTTCACGGTGGGGATTCCAAGTTCTCAATACTTCTGCATCTCTTTTAAGACTATCTGGCAGTCAGTTGACCCAAGTTATTTCACCTCAACCTGAAACTTTTTTGGACTTTGCTGTACTAGAATACAGTGCAATGTACTGGTGAGGTACAGATGTACAGATATGTACAGACAGAGGAGGAAAGGTGAGGTCACAGAATGAAAGGAAGAGTAACAAAGAATTGTGTAGGCTATTTACAGTGTTAAAACCTTATGGCCAATGGAGGGAAGTCACAGGTGATGCTGATGATGGTAAGTGAGCAGCATGGTTGCAAAAAAAAAAAAAAAAAAGCGAGAAAATTCAGAACCCAGGGCTTGCCTGTACTGAGAAGGCATTTTTTTCTTTCTGTGATATATATTAATAGGGATTGGGTTTGCCCAGCAAAAGTTTAGCTGCCCTGCAGAGCTAGCACTTCTATGGGTTGCTGGGTGTTGTAGTACCCAGGCTGCCTTGATAGAGACTCCCCTGGAAAAACTGTCCTGGTGGCCATGACACTGCACCATTATAAGAAAAAGCAGTGTACACCCCCAAAATTATGTGTTTTCATCTACTTCATCAGCTCAGGTAAGGAGATGTCATGCTGCTGGAGCAGACACAGCTTGCAAGTGCCCCCAGGCAGCAGAGAGCAGAGTGGGGAGCAGCCTTGCCCGGGGGAGCCCGGCTGTGCCACTTTATTGTCACAAGGCTGGCACTTTCTCGTGGCCAGTGTGGAACAAGAAAACAAAGTTTCTATCAAGAAAGAGGCTTGCTGCCCCGAGGGACAAGGAGTGCAGTTGTTGATGTAGCAGCAGAAAAGGACTTGTGGGAAAATCTGAGGCAGTGCATCACCAGGAGATCACGGTGATAATTTCTGCTGCTGCTGCCCTTCTTTATAGAGGATAGGTCTGGGCATAGGGCCATTACATCTTCATGTGGCCAGTTTGGTTTTGTTTTTTTTCTTATTTGAGTGCCAGCCATAGGAAACAAGTTAGATTCATTGCATAACTGTTACTGTTTTGGGGAGTTATTTTTCTTTGGTCTGTTATAAAACTCTGTATGGGATGAGCATCAATAGGGCAAACATTACACTAGTTAGAGGCAACAGCTGTTATACTTGTGCTTGAAGAGGAAGAAAGAAAATCTTTTTGTGATTACTGCCAGCAACTTCTTCATGCTTTTTGGATTAGAGTGAGACAACAGCTGGTACAGACACATGTTCCTCTCCCTCCCCATCTTGCATTATTAGCAACTGTTAGTGAAAGTCAAAATAATAGTCATTTGCTGGCAATAAGTAATTTTATCTGAAAATAGTTAATTTCCTTCATGTGTGAACACATTCTTAAATGAAAAGATACAAAAGATACAAAAGATGGTAATTTTATTGAAATAAATGGGGTTTTAGACTGTTTGGACTGAAACTTGCACAGCATCTGATATTTATGGCTATAGTAATAAAATTATCATGGCATTTTCATCAAATCATTTGGATGAGAGGTTAAAAGCTTGAAATGCCCTGTCTGAGAAGCTAGTAATGTGATAACACTCTGAATTAAGCAATTGCAGTGTTGCAGTTGGTAGGAAGTGAGATTGTCAACATGTCCTCAGACCAAGGGACAAGAATATCACCAAAACACACTTTGCTGTGATGGAGAAATCCTTCCAGTGAAGAGAAATACAAGACAATAAACCAAAGGGGTTTGAGCCTGACATCAGGAGCAGGTGACATGCAGTGCCCAGCCCAGCTCAGGCAGTTATGGGTGAGCTGCTCCCCCAGCCACCTGCCTTCTTCACTCCTTGCTCCTTGAAGATGAGCAAGCCCAAAACACCTTTGTTTTCACCAATTCCACACTAGATAACGTATCATTGCTTCTGTTACCTTCCTCAACTCAAGAAGTGGGGGAATAAATCCATGTCCCATCTTGGGTGTGTACATTTTTTTTCTGGGGAAGGAGTCTGCTTTACTCTTTTGCATGCCTTTCTTAGCCCTGTCTGCCTTTTCCCCCAGTAGGAAGCAGCTGGGCAGTATGTTTTCATACTGAAGGACTTTCTAAGACAGTGGGATGGGGAGAGCACGGCATCCACCCCACGAGAGGGAGCATGCACCTGCCTCTCTCAACAGCTTCCCTACAACAGATCCAGCTGGGCAGTGCTAACAAGCTGCTTCTTGCAAGGATCACCTGCTAAAGCCAAGCAGTTCTCCAGGCTGGATGAAGCCTCCCTAGGAGGTCCTTCCAAGTCACACAGAGGTCCTTTGGGGAGGTGTCATGGCTGGGCACTGTGCTGCGTTAAGCAACCCCAGGACTATGATGAGTCCCCGGAGTGATACAGATGTAAACTAAGATAAATGCTTCAGGCCAGGCATTTGCAGTAGGCTTTATTGCTATTGAGGAAAGGCAGAGGGTGAGGCCTTGCCTGCAATCCTGGGACTAAGCCTGGTTGCTTGTGTTCAGAGAAGATTAAGTCAGATGGAAGCAGGTGAACACATGGGGCAATTTTTGGCAGAAAATATGATACAAGATGCCAAGAAGAAGTCACTGCATCTTTTGTCAGGGTTGCTAGTGAGGAGAGTGTTCTGGGAGCCTCTCCAGCCCCACCACTGCCCTGTGATGTAAAGCTGCAGCTGGACTGCAAGCCAGCTCCACCTCTGAGTCATTGCCTTGCCTCCAGCACGGCTGTGAGTCATCCCTCCTTGGCTGTTCCTCCTCTCGCAGTTAAAGCACAACAGAAAACCCCAAACAAAATTGTGTTGGGTGAAGGAAGCATGGTGTTCTTGTCAGAAACCATCTCACACTCCCTGACCTCTTGGGGGATGCCCAGGCAGACCCACTGCTGTGGTTGAGATCTTTTCCTCTCTATTACTCTCAAATTGTCCCAGACATCTGGCATAGTCAAACCCATTCCTTTCTTTTACTCAAATTCCAGTTCACTCAGTTCCCACTCACTGCTTCAGCCAGGAGAGCAGGGATGGCTGGGTCTGACAAGAGCTCATCATGTCCTCTGAACAGCAAAAGCAGCACAGTGTCACTAGACCTCAAATGAGATGTGCTCACAGCAAGAACAACTGAGGAGATGGTGCTATAACCCAGCTGCCCTGAAAAGCAAGGGCTCAACCAGAAGTTGTGGGTCAGTGTCACTGAATATTGGTTTCAAATTATTGGAAACAATTATTTGGATATAATCAGGTGATGTCTGGATTACAGGAACATCTAGACATCATCCAGACAATGTTGCACAAATGGGTACATTAGAGGCAGCCTTACAATCCACCTTTCCAATAAAGGAAGCCCAATTAGTAAAGTTATTAATAACCTTTCTAGCCAGAACCCCTTCATCTAGTCTGGATAAGTCAGAGACAGACTGGGTCTAAACAGAGCCCTGGCCAACAGAGAGTTCCCGGGGTACTCACAGTCCAGCATCAAGCATTATCCCACTTCAGAGAACATAACTCCATGCTCAGGGCAAGGATGGCACTCTGAACATGCAGACCAGCCCACTGATACTCATCAGAGCTGATATTTGAGGTGCTCCTTCATCCTTAGCCTGAAGTGCTAAGACTGGGAATGACTTGTCTGGGCAGAGAGCATTGGCCCCACCGATACCTTTATGCCACCCGGAACTTCATCCTGAAAATTTCCAGTGATCTTCCCAGCCGAGAGCTTTCCCATTTCTTACTGTTATTGAGCCTTCTGTAGAGCTCCTCATCTGGCCTGGGCTGACTTCCTAAGCAAGCCAGTCCTGCCATGGACTGCCTGCCATAGTCACAGACCTGACCCCTTTGTCCCTCCCAGGGAATACAAGGAGTTGCCTCTGTTCACCTCCTCCATGACCTGCTGAAGCGTGGAATTCAGCAGTCTTCTAGTCTCTTCCAACTTTATCTGCTTTTAGGGCAGGAAACTCCATTTTTTTTTCCTCTGCTGGCTTCTCTTTGACACCTGAGAGTTTAGGCTTCATGCTGGGTAGGTGCATAATGAAAGTATGCAGGGTACAGGCTTGCAACTCCCAGCATGGCAAAATCCCAACTGCAGCATCACATAGAGCCCAAAGCCTCAAATGCTCAGATCCATTTTAAAAGGAGAAGAGGGAAAAGCCTAGGAGATGGACAAAAGGAAAAGTAAGAGATGGAAGAGCATCAACCCCACAGAGCCAAGACATGGCTCAGGGACTGTGAGTTCAGGTGGAGTCTGTAGGGTGACACTGAACTTGCTGACACAGACCCAAACAGCATGCCACACAATTCAGAAGACTTCAGAAACCTTGGAGGCGACTGAAGGAGAGGAAACTGTTCAAGGACGTTCTTCATGGAACAGGAACAAAAAACCCAAAGCAGACAATAAGTTAATCAAATGGTGTGAGGTTTTGCCATTGTGGGATGAAGAGAGAGAGCTGTTTGGGTTGGCCTCTATCCTGCCAGGAGGACTGATGCTCTCAGCTGGGCTGCAGGAATGGCAGTCTCTACTTGAGCTGGTAGCTAAATCAGTCTAGAAAAGAAGAGGAAGGCAGAGGTATACAAACTCAGTCTATCCTACTCCTCCTTGTAGGAAATTATTAACAGCCCAAGACCTAGGGAGAAAAGAAATTCTGAAATGCCTGCAAATAAACATCTCGGCAGAAATGAGGGAAAACTGCAATACTGTTTAGTGAAAAAAAAGCTTGCCTGAGTTGCCAGGGTTAACACATGCTGGGTAGAAACAGAGCTGAAAATCACTGGCTACAGGGCCTTAGTACATCTGAACAGAGAAAACACATGTGAAACCAGATCCTTGCTGAAGTCAGGGAGATTTTCACTCTTTGACATGCTTCAAAGTGCCAGTTGCCAAGCCTGAGTTCAGCCCAGTGTTATCAGCACAGCTCTAGGGGGTCCAGCTCTGTTTTGTGAGTCTCCAGTTTTCTGTTTATGACTTTATCTGCAGATATGCTTGTAACCCTTTGGGCTCAGGCTCAGGCTCTGTGATACAAAGTTGTATCACGTGAAAGAGGACTGCCTGGCATAACTCAGTTACCATCCCCAGAAATATTTCTCAGTGTACAAGACTGCCAGGATGTGCAAGGGCATCGTTTCACCCCACTGTGCATACATGCAGTGCTGAAATACACATTTTCCTATTTACTACCAGTTATAAATTACCAGCAGAGGGAAGAGAGGATTTAGATCAGGGCACTCCGTTGATGTAAATGTACTTTAATTCTAGCTTTTTATCCCAAGAGTGGTATTTGCTGGTATTTTAAAATTCCCTGTAGGCCTGCCAGAGCCAGCTTCCTCCATCTCTAGAACATCCACCGTGAACATAATTTTCTTGGTTTCCTCTACTTGAATGCCTTCCAAGTTTCTAATTGGTGAAAGGACAGGGCTTCTGTTCCTGCAGAGATTTGAAACACAGATTTTCTGGTCAAATGGCAGAGATCCTATTTTGGCAGAGAGAGGTTTCCAAATCATCTGTGAGCTGCTCTCTTGCTGGGGAGATGGGAGTTGGTTGGGGAGTTTCCACGACAGAAAACAGATTCACTCAGGGCTGCACATATGTACCTGGCTGGCTGAGTGAGGAGGCTTTGCTCTGGTGTAACATTCCCAGGTGTGGCAGACCCCTCTTAGGGAGGATTGAGGATGAGAAAGATGAAGATGGGGATGCAGAGGAGGACTCTCCCAAGGTTTCCAGGAAGCTGAGTTCCCCTTAACAGCTGTGATACCCTGTGGGCACAGGGAGCCCATGGCCAGCTCCCATGGTCTGGTGGGCACAGAATGGGAGCACAGAGGCCTCATGGGCTGTTTCTCCTCTCACCACTCAGGCAGAACAAACTCACCCCAAACAGATTTCTCTTCAGGCCCAGGCATGATTGCTGTGAACTCATTGAAATGAACCCCTCAGCAGCCACCTCCTCTTAAAAATGCACAGAAATGCAACATATCCACATACAGTGAAGGGCCTTTCCTCATGGCAGCAGCACTGCAGGGCAGGGAGATATTCAGCCTGAACAGACATGGTGTATTTGGTATAGTAGGGAAGTACAGCCAAGACAATATGATGTGTAATCTTATGTGGCAAACTTGGGAAAAGTAGGCAAGTAAACTGGAATGCAACCTGTCAGATGCCTGTGATGCTGGAACTGATATGAGAGGTGTTAAAACACGATACTTCAAGTTCTGGGAATGGCACTGCTGGTCAGAGGACCCAGACACAGCTGTTTCCACCTGATCATATGCAATGCATGTGCCATTAAATGAATGGATGTGGGCTTACTGGGATGTACTTCTGGCACCCTTATCTCCTATTTGGAATTGTAGCCTTCCAGCCTGGGTGTTGTAAATTACTGCCTGGAGGAGCTAATGTCTCCACTGACTCTGCTGGGGGGAGGTAGAACTCAACACCTACCTGAAAAGCTGGTAGGATTATTCCAAACACTGAATCAGTTCAGTGTCCACTCTTAATATGCAAAGAAACTAACTTTGCATATTAAGTTAGAGCAGGAGCAACCTGGTCTGGTGGAAGGTGTCCCTGACCATGGCCAGAGGGTTGGAACTGTGTGATCTATAAGGTCCCTTCCAACCCAAACCATTCTGTAATTCTGTGATTCTGTGATAATGAACTTCCAAAAAACTCTGTCTTTTTCTTTTACCTTTCAGACTCAGAGCACTGAAGGTAGTTTTGTTGGAAAGGCAGTGGTAGCTTGTGATAACATAGACCAGAACCAGGTCACCTATCTTCTTGACATTTCCAGGTGTTACTATTAGGCACTTCTTGGTGTCTGACCCCCAAATTTTCTTCTGCAGAGATCAAACTTGCTACCTCTTTTTGAGGCAAATAATGGCATGTTCCTGAGCAGTTCAGTGGCCATCAATGGCTTTACTCCCAGAGCATGGTACTGCTCGTGAGGAGCTGGCAGCCCCTGGCTCTGAACTGGTACCAGACATTTGTGTGTCCTGGATCATATTACTCACACAGGGACGGTGGTGGTTGAGTCTGGCAGGAGACTTCTCCTGTAATGCCTACTCTGAGAAATTAGACTGGTTCAGGAGGACCCAGAGGCAGCAGATGAAGAGAACCTGAGGCTTCCAGAGCTGTGCTTGGATTTAAATGAGACCCTGTGGTGATTTGCATTAAAAAGGATTTTGTTAATTGGACAAGCAAATCAAATACAAGCAGACAAACCCTCTGCTAGCAGATGATCATAAGTTTCAATGGGTTCATAAGGGGAAAGGGAAAGG
>VZUA01018802.1:0-10253 GCA_013401035.1 Horornis vulcanius | reverse complement strand
AATATAAATATTCTGAATAGAGTTTAAGTTATTTCAAGGTTTTGAAATAGCTGGTACAATTAATTCTGGTTTTAAGACACAGGGCAGGACATACAAGGCTATTTTTTGCCCTTTAATATCCATCCTGTTTCTGTGGGACAAGCCACCCAACTCTTTAGCATAATTTTCTCATAAGGACATTTAATAAATGTTTATTTAATTCTTTTAGAGCTCTAGAAGACAGAAGATGAAGNATTCACATACAATGCCTATGTGATGTCCTATTATAAAGGTGGTTGATGACATATTTTCTTTGAAATTTCTTCAGAAATACAGATAACATGAAAGTAGCTCTTGGCTCACTATGGTTTATTTCAGCTTACTATAGGAAGATATCTTTTCAGTGGTGCCACTGAATAGGACCTCTTGGGACAACTTACAGCCCACCTTTCTGAGATTAAAGTCTCCTAAACCACAGAATAAATCCAACTCAACCCAGCAGGGCTGAATGAACATGCTGAACAGTTTTATTTGCAGAGAATGGACACCTCCTCTCCAGAGATACTGCAGGAGGAGGGAGCCTAGAATGGAGAGAGGATAAGGGGCTTTGAAGACTACCACTGCTTCAAGTCTGCACTAAGGGCATTTTCAGTTCAAGACTGTGAAGCAACATTTAGCCACCCTGGAGGTAAACATTCCCAGGAGGCTCAGGAGGTCTGAACATGTACAAAGACTGATGGTGAGAATCTCGTTGTTTCCCTGCTGTCCCCTGAGAATGGGATCAGCTGAGCCTGAAGGACTTCCAGCACCACAGAGGACTCACCAAAAACCTTGTAACCCTCATCTACTGGAGCTCTGCACCACAGGAAGCACTTTGAACTCTGAAACCCTAAGGCCTGCAGGTGCTTCTCACACCAGCTTCTCCTCTAAATAACTTCTCTCAAACCAACCTGTCCTGTCAAACTTTCTGGTTTCAAAGAAGAAGGCATTTTTCCCCCATGAAATGCTTCTTTGACACGTTATCTGTGCAACACTCAGGAGTGAATATTAAGCTCAGCACCCTCTGGCCTTGAACATCTTCCACATCTCTGACATTCAAGGGTATCACTGAACAGGTTCCTGGTTGTGCAACAGAAAGGAGACAAAAGGAGTAGCTATTGGTTTCTAGCTCAATAATGGGATTTGGCACAATCTGCAAGGATTGCAAACCACAGAGCACTGCTGTTTGACAGTGCACGTTGCCTAATTTATTTATATCTTATTTCAAACAAAGACAAGTAAACATGCACTGTACACCAGAGCACAGTGGAACTAAAGGCACAATAGATGCAGGAGTGTATAATAAATACTCCATTAAGGACAAAAAACAAAAAAAGCTCCATGTTAAAATAATGTTCAAACAGCCTCCTCAAGCATTCAGAGATCAGAAAATACACACCATAGGGCTGTTTATACAGTCAGCAGAAGGTGCTGTCAGCAGCTACAGCTGCAGCTCCAAAGGTTTCCCCAGACACCTCTCCTGCCAGGACTGATGGGTGCAGAAGGACAGGTGATGCTGTGTGGGCAGGCACCCCAATCACTCTGTACACACTGAGCCCAGCACAGACCTGCTCTCAGCTGGAGGCAGCTGCAGAAGGGCAGTACATGGTTGTGCTGCATCCAGGTGTGATCAAAGTTACAGCTGAGGTCTCTAAAATAGAATTAGACACTGTCTTTCCATGTGACAGAACACAATGTCTTTGAGCCCCAATAGACCTTTTTTTCCTTTCTTTCCTTTTTTTTTTTTTTTTTCCTTGAGTTAACCTTTTATGTCAAAGAAATCATGTTAAGAAGTAAGACAGTGAACACTTGCTTTTGAGGGGAAAGGAGGAGCAAGTTCAAGTGACATGCACTTTGGGATGATGGTTTATATCAGCTGAAAATTAGAACTGTGATATATTCATCCACTGCAGTTTTTCCTGCTTTCAATGTGACTGAGACGGTCATCATTCCAGCTGGAATTATTTAAGCAGAAGTCATATCCTAATGCATCAAGAATGAATCATTTATCTAATTATCTGTATTTGTCTCTGTTCCCATCCAGTTTTGCATATTGAAAAAGATAAGCAACAAACATGATCTATTTTTTCTCCCATTTACACTTCTAAATATTAGCTTTTAATAATAATTCATAGAAAAAAGCATATTATAGCAACTAAAAATGTTGAGCATAGTGCTGTTCTTAGCTATTACACAATTTAAAATAATACACTGCTTCTGATTTGCATTCTGTATCTCATTGCTTCAACCAGATTTTTCTAAAGAGAAAAAGTTGACAAAAAGCACTGGGGCAAGAGCATCTGGAACTAAACACAGAAAACCCCTCCCTCTGCTAAAGTAAAATGGTCTAACACTAGCTCTGTGCCAAAGTTTAGATTAGAAGAAAAAAAATAGGCAAAGCTCCTATCTAGAATTCCAGACTAACCCTGATAAGGAAAATTAAAAAAAAGTTAAGAAATGGTGATAAAAGCAGGATGAAGGGATCAGGTGGGATGAAAAGCTAGCTGAGAAATAGATAATAAAGAAGAAAAAGCCATAAATTGGAGGTTGAGATACAGAATATGATTCCAGAATAAGAAATAAGCAATTACAGAGTTTCAGGAGATGAACAACATTGATTTAGACACAGGACTGTGTGTCTTTAATGCCCATGACCACCTTCTTTCTGAACAAAAGTAGAGAAAGCAAAAGGACATCGTTTAAAAACGCATTTTGATGCTCAGGGAGCATTTTATCGTCAGCTGAGCAATTTAACAAAGGACCTGTGCTCGGAGGCTCCTGAGGGACAAAGTGCCTGGGGGTCAAGACCTTCCGGGCTCTCTGCTCTCACCTTCCGTCGCTGTGTCACACCGGCTGGAGCGAGTGCCCGGCCGAGCACGGAGTGGTCAGGGTCATGGCAAGCAAACTTACTACTATTTGACTCAAAGTTTGCCATTTTTGTATTCGCGTCCTAAGCAGAACCTACAGGTGTGGATTTGCACGAGCGAAACTCGATGAAGCAGGCGGCCCTCAGCTCCCCCCCTGCGCTCCCCATCCCGCCCGCACCCTGCCCCACCGGGCCAAGCGGGGGCTCCCAAATTCCCGGAATTTCCTGGTGACCCTCCCGTCCTGCGACGGGCGGCAGCGCNGGGATGGCCAGGGAGATGCGGGACGGCCAGGGAGATACGGGATACCCGGGGAGACTCGGGATGGCCAGGGAGATACGGGATACCCGGGGAGACTCGGGATGGCCAGGGAGATACGGGATGGCCAGGGAGATGCGGGACGGCCAGGGAGATACGGGATACCCGGGGAGACTCGGGATGGCCAGGGAGATACGGGATACCCGGGGAGACTCGGGATGGCCAGGGAGATACGGGATGGCCAGGGAGATGCGGGACGGCCAGGGAGATACGGGATACCCGGGGAGACTCGGGATGGCCAGGGAGATACGGGATACCCGGGGAGACTCGGGATGGCCAGGGAGATACGGGATGGCCAGGGAGATGCGGGACGGCCAGGGAGATACGGGATACCCGGGGAGACTCGGGATGGCCAGGGAGATACGGGATGGCCAGGGAGATACGGGATGGCCGGGGAGATACGCGGTGGCCGGGAAAAGCGGGATGGCCGGGGGGATACGGGATGGCCGGGGAGATACGGGATGGCCGGGGAGATACGGGGTGGCCGGGGAGACTCGGGATGGCCGGGGTGACGGGGGATGAGACGGGGCTGGAGGTGCCGCCTCAGCCCCACCCCAGCCGCCGCTAATGCCCACAGTGAATCGTGGGGGGAAAGTAAACCTCGTGGGCTGAGATAGGAGCAGTTTCAATAATTAAAGTAAAGTAAGATATTATGAAAACAAAAACAATAGTTGTAATTAAAAGGAGAAAGAGGAATAAAACCCAAGGCAGACAAGTGATGCACAGTACAATTGCTCACCACACACTGACTGATGTCCAGCCCACCCCTGAGCAGCGATCAGTGGCTCTCAACCCTCTCGTGCTCCATTTAATATTGAGCATGGCATTCTCTGGTGTGGAATATCCTTTTGGTCAGTTCAGGTCAGGCCCCTGGCCATGCTCCCTTATAGCTTCTTGTGCACCTGCTTCTTGGCAGAGCATGAGACACCGAAAACTCCCTGACTAAGGCCGGCACTTTTCAGCAGCAACCAAAACATCAGTGTGTTGGTTCATCAACATTACCCTCATACTGAATCCAAAACACAGTACTGTACCAGCTCCTGAGAAAAAAAAATAAAATTACAGGATGCCAGCCAAAACCATGACAGATGATGAGATGAAAAAATATCCTTGGTCTAAATAGTACTAGGTGGCTCCAAGCAAGTTCAGCATCATAGAGAACACTAAAGGTCAGATAACAAGAACAATGTTACTGTCAAGGTGGTTGGAACTAGACAATCTTTAAGGTCATTCCATTCTGTGACTCAATAACTACCCCCCTTGCAGTATCTGTGCTGTTCATGTAATGCAGCCACAGCAAATAAGAGTTCTGCACCTGGGTGTGAGTTCCAAACTCTAACAGGCTGTGTCTCATCATGTCAAGATACAAAACATCTTTCAATGTAGAAAGAACATATCTTAAAAAATACTCATGATTTTACTGGAAATGTAAATTGCACACAAATTAGGTGTTAAAGTATATTTCAAACATAGCAAGCTTACAGGAGTTTAAGACTTCTGTGAAAATGTCGTTCTGCTTCCAAAACAAAGCAAAAGAGTAAACAATTTGCAGGTATCCTGAAGGAACAGCTACTAAATTTCCCAGCTGGAGTTTTCAGCATACTTTTTTACAGTTTCAGGCCATGTCTGATTCATTCTCATGCGGCAAAGGAAACCCCAGACAAAACTGTTACCATTTTAACCAATGAAATTCATAGGATTCTTGTGTCAGACACTAGATTACATCTAGTTTTCCTGGAGAAGTTGTGGATGCCCTATCCCTGGAAGTGTTCAAGGCCAGGTTGGATAAGGCTCTGAGCAACCTGGTCTAGTGAAAGGTGAAGGTCCCTGTCCTTGGCAGGGAGCTTGGAACAAGATGATCTTTCAGCTCCTTTCAACCCAAACCATTCTATGATTCTATGATTCTATATCAGTACATTGACTGCTATGAAATCATAAATACTTTCTCCCCAAAACTGATAGCCATTGGAGGTCACTAAGAACACCTGTGCACACATCTTTCAAACATGAACTAGGTCTGGTGAATCCTTCCTCATCTGGATTCATAACATGGGCCAGCTGACCTTCCAAGGCCATGTTGAGGAAAATGGAAATTTTAGGCAAACAGGTTTCTCAGTTCTGCCTCCTGTTAGAAGTACAGCCAGAGGCCCCACACACCAACAGCTAGGAACCTTTCTACATTAGAGACCTTAAAGGAACTTTCAGAAGAGCTGTATTTAATTAATAACCAGTCATATCCATACATTACATAGATTTGAACATCATAAATATCCCACTAAACCTCTAGGCACTTGGATGCTATAACTGAACCTCACATCCATAGAACAGCTAAAAATCAGAGGCATTTTGAGGTTACCCTTCCTGGTACATTCAGCACCTCCACTTGAAACTGGAACCATCACATGCAAAATATAGAGAAGAGAAAGTACAATTACTACATAAATGGAGTTTGAATTGGGGGAGGGGGGTGGTGTGGGAAAAAGGGCCCTTTGCTTCCCTGAAATGTAGGAGAGTGGATTCTTGTTCAGGGCAGTTTGGGAGTTACTTGAAATAGGTATTCCCAGAGAATTCTTTTGTTTAAGTTTCCTCCATAGATCAATGTACCAAATGTGTATTGCTTTCCAGGAATCACAGATGTTACAAAGAGAGGAAAGTACAGTTGGAAACTTGGGAATGACAGAATTGATGTGTTTCCACTTTTCAAAGAAGGCAACAATGAGTCAGCCCTAGATAATCACTGAAGCCTTGACTCCAGCACGCTGTGAATAATCCACAGTTAGAAATCAAGGAGCAGGGAATGCTTTTCTTTATAGTGGTAGGTGCGTTGCTAAGAGTGGGGGTGAAGGAGAGAACATGACAAGGACTCTCTTGCATCTCAGTGAGTCTTGACTGTTGGAGTGTCCTATTGACACTGCTGGCAGCTGATACAGATTGAAGTACTCTGTGAGCCACTCTGTCTTGCCTGACTGGGACTTCAGCTCTACTCAGTGCTGCTAAGGCAGCAGCAAGAGTGTGATGTCTAGTTTTGGTCACAGCGCTTCAAGAAAGATGGGAGCCAAATGAAGGGAGTCCAGAGAGGTAATAAGAATGAAGAGAAGTGTAGGAAACATAACCTGAGGTAATAACCTTCCTTAGAAAAGAGAAAACAGAAAATACAGTCCATGAACTGTCTTCAAAAATGTAAGCAGTTACTGCAAATAGAGAATATTTCCTTTGGGGTAGGAAAAGCATTAACAGATTTAAATCTGATAACTGAATCAAGGTTAAACTGTTAACTGAATCAAGGGTACATTACATTTTCCTCAGGGTACAGAGCAGTTACACCTTCTGGTTTTGGTTGGACATGAATCATTGCGCTGCTTAAATATAATCTCAGTATTTTATTCTTAATTATCCTATGTGCATTTTTCTCTACCACCTTGGAAAAGTAAAACAGTGAAAATACTGCCAACAAGATCGGTGTTTACCAGTACCTTATTTTCTGTATACCTCAATTTACAGCATTACTATCTACTTCATACAGCTGNGATATTTTATTAATACATAATGATATTATATATATTTATTAATAGCATATCTCAATATATGTTTAATAGTGTTTTTTATATATTATTAACAGAACCAATAAAAAATGAGAAAAAAGAGGCACCAAACTGTTACCCTGCTTTCATCAGGAATTTTTCAGTCTGGTATGTTATAATCATCTATATGCACAAAGCTGACAAAAAGATTGTTGGGATTGTATTCTAATAACTGAGGAAAGAGGCAGGGTCAGTAGAGTCACGCAGGCATGTCAACAGACCAACATCAATAACATACTTTTCCAAGAGAGAAATGTAGTCAATAAAACATAAAAGAAAAGCATTTAGAAAATTTAAAAGCTTTTCCAAATACAGAAAGTCCATATTATGACAGTAACTGGCCACTCCAGGATGCACATTACCAAAGCATGAAAGCACTGCTGAGGTGACTGAAGTCACTCTGCCTTTAGTCTTGTGCCTCCCAGCACACCCAAAGCACACATTAATGGCTTAATGTGTTATTGCCTAATTAAATGATTAAATGCCTTGCATGTAAAAGACAATCAGTTAAGTGGTAGGTTCTGGCATGCCTCACCCTGAAAACACATTAAAAGCACTTTCCATCTGAAAAGAAAAGAGATGAGGGCACAAACATTTGGGTCTACACTACACAAAATGAATCCAATAAAAAGTGTCAAAATTCAATGACAGTGACAGAGAGTGCACAAAACCAGGAACTTGCTTTCAAAGTGTCAGAAGGGAATGAGGAAACAAAAAAGAAAAAAACCTGGATTCATATGTAAACCAGGTGGCAAATGCCTTCTAAATCTCTTGCATGCAGTATCTGTGATGTTTTGTAGAAATGAATGATAACACAGAGGTAAAATCTTTGTAATCTTTGTACCAGGCATTTCAATGTGTGTATTTTCACTAATAAAATCATTGCTGTTTGTGGTTTGACTACACCTGCTGCACAAAACATCAAAATACACTATAGCTATACCTTAGTTAAATTGTCTTGCACTTTAAGGGTGGATTAGCATCATCTAGAGATTGCTAAATCTAAGAAAACTGCATTAGCCCCCCTTGTAAGCCCAGAAAACCTAAACTCAATCCACACAACAGAAGATTACTAAGAGGTATTGCTTAAGACTGGGCTTCATCACAAAGAAAAAGGGCTAAATGGCCCAGTTCATCACCTGGTTCTCCTAACTTCCACAATTCTTGTATTTCAGTGGCAAAACTGAAATGGGATTGCTAAAAGCGGAGCACAGGCCTAATTCTTGTCAACTGTACAGAAAACCACTCAGTTGCTGTCTTTGCCCCACTGGAAACTTCAGAAAACTACATGCAGTCCTAAAAGAGGAGTCAGAGGAACCCTTGAACCTGATCCACCAGAAGTCACAGAAGCAGCAAAAACCCAGCCAGTGGCAAATATTTTTCTTTGAAGCAAAGCTGAAAAGAGACAGTGCCCAAGGTAACAGCACTTGTGCTTAGGTTAGACACTCAAAGCATATGCAGACTTTATTTAGATTTTTTTTCTAAAGACAAGAGCTTGAGGATGACGTTGGCTTTAGGCAGAAAATGCTTTAACAACCACCTGAGGTCCCTGGTCCCCATACAGTTGGCCATGTATGGTTGTGGATGTCCCAGAAGCCAGGAGGCAGAGCAGCAGGATGCCAGGCAGCAGCACCAGAAAGAAAAGTGTGTTTCTGCTGGTGCAGAAAACCTGAGCTTCACAGCCAAAAAATTCCTTTTGGTCTACTCTTCTTTTAAAGGCAAGACTACAAGGCATTTCTGCCTACCTGGACATAGCAAACTCCTAGTCTGGCTGTAAGAAACAGGATGCCTTAGTTCAGTTGCTCCCTCAGGCAGAGGGAGCTCAGTGTGTCACACCTCAAGAGAAGCTACTGACTGGAGATGGGCCTGGAACAGAAGACCCTTCTCTCCATCTAAGCCCACTTCACTAACAAATCTAACATCGTTGTTGCTTTGCATTCTTGTTTGATTTTGTAGAATAACGTGTTACAGAAGATGCTCAATGAGCAGAGGAGCATTACAAATTCCTAAGCCTGAAATACTGCCACTGCCACACAGGCACCCACATCCCAGCTCCCCATAATGNATCCAACCTGGCCTTGAACACCTCCGGGTGGGGCATCCACAACAGTATCCCAAGTGCTTGATGTGAAGAAACACTTATATTAAGGATTCTGTAGCTGAATGTTGTTCTTTAAAGCTCTAACATGTATCAACTACTTTTGAACAGTTTCAGTTATGACTGCTACGAACTATAGCCTAAAGTTTCACTCAGAGTAGTGATGGCCAGGAATATGTGCTGTGTTATCCTCCTGAAAGGCATGTTACCATCTGAGCATGACAGGAATGTCCTAACATGACTTACCTTCACTGATTATGATCATCAGTGAAAGCTGCTAAACTTGGCAAGTATGAGTCATTTTGGAGGCTATATATATGTAAAGAACTGATTGTCAGTCTTGGTATTCTCCTTGAGTTTAAAATACTGAAACAATGGTCTGCTCTCTCAATGAGCTGCTGAATTTACAGGGAAGGTCACATTTTCATGATAGAAAATTAGAATGGGAGAAATTTAAAGGAAGTTTTTTTTTTTCCATTTCCCTGATCCCTGATCAGACATCCCGAATGCATTCATGATAGATTTTTGTCTGGTCTGTTAGACCCTAGACTGCATTATCTTCTCCCAGAACAGTCACATGTGCTAGTATGTGCTTATATTTACTATAAGAAAATATTGCAGTTTGTCTACCTTGAAGTTGGACACAGTTTAAATTCACAATTCCTAATCCTGTCAGTATAGCATGTAGAAAACAGTTTTTCCTGGTTTTGCAACTTTTTCATCCATTTGAAGACTGGTTCTCCTTCCCATTTGTTGTAGATTAAATAAATCCAAATTCTTCAATATTTAGTCATAAAAGTTTATTCTGTCATTACTAGGCTCATAGGTTTTCAATGAACTTCTTTAGTTTTGATGCCTCCCTAGCAGTTTTTCAAGCATTTCAGCAGAGCCTTACTCACACCAAGTAGAGCAAACAACTACTTCACAGTATGCAAATAATTCCCATCAATTTCTCTTTCCACTACATATCTATGCTGTGGTCCAACAGAATCAGCATTATCTTCTAGTCCTTTTTTACCATGCTTCTCCTTACTTAACCTGTTGTTTCCAAATGTGGTGTTTTATCACTTTCTATCCCTGCCTTCCTCTGGTATCCTGTATTTTGTGACACCAAAGTTCATCCTGTTCATGATTTCCTTTGGGGTTTTTTTTGTCCAGAGCACTTTTCCAATTCATTAAAATAATATTGAATTTACATGGTCCTTTCTTATTCTGACCATCCTTTCCAGCCTAATACTGCTTGCAAACACTTCCATCAGTATTAAAAATGCTGAGTGGGGCCAGCCCAGGAGACATTGTGAATACAAAGGCTGCCAGCAAGTCAGTAGCGGGAGAATTAAAATGTCCTTATGCTTTCCCATAGACATTAAGAAA
>VZUA01018800.1:36348-46995 GCA_013401035.1 Horornis vulcanius | reverse complement strand
ATATGTTGCATATATATACACATATACATCTACATCCACACATATATATATATAACTGCACACACACACACATATATATATGTGTGGATATAGTTATTGTATGTCAAAGCCCTTCACTTCCAAGTCAGTAGATTGGATTGTCAGAGGTGGGACAATGTGAGTGCAGGGGCAGGAAAGGTACTAGAGGATGGAGAGGAATCTGATCTCCATTTAAACAGGTCAGTAACATGACCTTCAACCCACTCCCCTCGGGCTAGGGGCGGGGAGAGAAATAATTGGGAATGAATAAACTCAGAGACCCTTTCTGCTCATAGAAGGGAAGGGTCAGGCCTGCAGAGATCTCATGATGCCCTTCACTGAACTAGTTAAGCATCTAAAGTAGGAACCTGTAGCCACTGCTCTTCTCCTGATCTGACTGGAAGGCTTTAGAAATCACTTCAAAAAAGGAAGAGAACCAGGCCAAGAGAATAACAAAAAGAGACAGGCAGAAACAATCAGGAATTGCCAGTGACAAAAAGGAAAAGAGGGAAAGCAAAAACTTGAAGGACAGAAAAAGGTAGAGTAGGAGGAAGAGATTGGATTCAAAACACGGCACAGAAGTTGCTCCTTCTCCTGGCCTCCAGACTGGTGAGGATGAACAGAAAGTAGAAAGGACAAGAAGAGTCTGAGCAGCTTGAGACACCAAGAGGCCACAGAACCACCTCTACGGGGATGCACAACTCAGACATGATCTGCTTTGTTGTAGGGAGTTTCTTATGGGTAAGTCATCTCTGCCATTCCTCTTTATGGGTCTCTGCTCAGACATAAAGTTACCTTGGAAAGATGGAGGGCCATCAGCAATAATAATTTCCCTGATATTAGAAAGAACTGGACATTTAAAAGGCACACACAGAGAAGATATTTGCTGCTATTCCAGCAGTGGTAACTCAGACATTAGGGTACCAAGGAAAAGGAATGAGAAGGGTAGGCATGCTAGAGGGACAGAGCAGTTTTCAAGACAGGGTGGATATCATATGAAGCAGGGTATTTAAATTCTTAATAAGTTCTTAATATTTGAGCATAGAGAAGGATTTACAGCTAGAGAGTGACATGGCTTGTAGTGGAGAAAGGGAAAGGTGACGGTGTGAAGAACAGTACTAAACAGGATTTTAAGGACTATGGGAAATTAATATATGAAGCAATGCTATTTTTAAGAGTAACTTCAAATGTACAACAGAATATATGATAGAAATAATGAAAGATAGATAACAGTACGTCTTTACCATAGGAGATCCAGACTCATAATATGAAAGATACACAAGATGCATATGACAAAGATTTAATTCACTCTAGCTGTGTCTTTGCTGCTTTTCTTTTTCTAGTTCCCCCAAGTGAGAGGTGAGGAAGGCTGCCTCAACACTGAACTGTTAAGTATTTGTCAATCTTGCTCGTATTTTGAGAAAACAATGAACATCAAAGGAAATAGTGGACATGGGCATTATGACCTGATGGCTGACATTTTCCAGAAAATCTTATTTAGTTGTATTAAAAATTAATGTAAAATCACCATTACTTTGAATGTGAACCAAATCCATTATTGATCAACATGCTGATTGTGTGGTACTGCTCCTGCTGCCTACTTGCATTACTGCATTAGTGCAATAGTTAAGAGCTTTCTGGTGTAATTTCAGTCAACTGGGATTATGAACTTAAAATCAAACTTTCCTTGAAAAAATGGTTTGAAATAAACTGCTTTGGTGAATATTACTATCAGTGATGTCATTTGTAAGAATAACCTAAATGATATATTCACAAAAAAGAAAAAAGCAAACATTAATGAAGATCTCTAAGGTTTGCAAAGGGAATTGGGCAAGGAAAACAGCCAAGATATAAAGCCAACAGAAGGAAAATACACCTAACAGGAATATTGATGAGGTTGGAAAACTGTGTCCTCCACAAAGCACAATGAATTTCTCATCATTGTGCTATCTGGAATCTGGACAGTAAGTGAGGAGCATGAGGGGAGATGGAGGAGGGTACCATAGAGATCTTTGTGTTTATTTGGTGTTCTGTGGATAACTATTTCTTGTACCCTCTTCTCTTCAGCTGTCCAGGTACAGCATGGGACCGTCTGTGGTATATCTGGTAAGATAATATGTTTACTCTAAATATCTGCATCTCTAGACAATTCCAGTAGCAAAGGGTGGGATTAAATGTGACCTGCTCAGGAGGGATGTCACCCCCTGCTTTTCCCTGGGATTCTCTAGAGCTCTACAAGAGCAAGACAACCCCTCAGTTACCTCACTATCTTTAACAAAAGTTGACCCACCAGCCTCCTTTTTTTATTCCACATATTTATTCATATGAACACTATAAATTAACTATTCATGTCACAATATGCCTTTTAAAAGACTGATTTTTAAAGTAAGTTCTGTCTGATTTCCTAGTCATTCCCACCAGGATGAGATTAAAAAGGATGCTGGTTGTTGAACATCTAGAAGGCTGAATTAATAAGGATAGTCAGAGGATTGCAAGATCCAATTTTTTTCTCTCTTCTTGTCACTCATGACGAGATGTCTGGAATACCTAGTTTTGGTCTCCTAGTACAAAATGGATGTTGGCAAACTGAAGCCAGTCCCCTGGAGAGCCAATAAAAAGAACCAGGTTTCTTCAGCCTGGAGGAAGCTAAGGGGTCAAAGTAATTGCAGTTTTCCACTACCTAAGGGGAATCTTGAGAGAAGATAAAGACAGAGACTTCTCAGAAGTGCTCAGCAGAAGCTCATAAGGTGGCTGACCAAGCTACAGACAGGAAAATTCTCATTAGACAGGAGAAAAAATGCTTCCCCTGAGAATGGTGCAGCACTTGAACAGGTGCCTGGAGGGAATGACAGATCTGCATCCCTGGATGCTGTCCAAACACATCTGGACAAAGCCCCAGGTGCCTTTGTTTAGCTTTGAGGTTTACCATGCTGCAAGCAGCCAGAGACATTAAGAGGCGTCCTGTAAACAAAACCTTTCTGTCCTAATTCTGTGTCCTCTCCTGCTGCAGGCTGGTGCTGGTGGTCGGGGGGCTCCTGCTCCTGTGTGGCCTGGTCTCTGTCTGCGTGAGGTGCTGCTTCCAGTGCCATCAGACAGGGGACGAGTCGGGCCCTCAGCCCTACGAGGTCACCGTCATTGCCTTTGACCACGACAGCACCCTCCAGAGCACCATCACTTGTGAGTTGGCCTTGCCAGATCCTGGGGAATTCAGCACCCTGTGTAGTGAGGGGCTGCACCGTAAAGTCCAGCTGGTGACACCCCAAGGCTCAGAGAGAGAAGTTCATGGCAGGGTGGAGGGAAAGTCACTTCTGTACATGCTACAATCTAAGGTGCTCAGCTGTGAGACATGTTTGGGTGGAATAAGGGCAGCTACAAGTTTCAGTGGCATTTCGGGAGAGAGGATTTGTGGGATGCTGCTAGCAGGATTCACAGACACTGCTTTTAGGGAAGAGTGAAGGAGCAGGAAAAGGAAAACATTCTGGCTGTGGGAAGAGAAAAGCCTCTGTCCTGTGGATATCCTTGCTCTCCTCTAATCACTGATGCTTTCAGGATGAGGCAAACAGCTTTGGTCTCTTCTCTTCCAGCTCTCCACTCAGTGTTTGGGCCTGCTGCCAGGAGAATATTAGCCGTGGCACACTCCCACAACGCCGCCCAGGGAACACCTCCCCTCTCAGCATCAGACACCCCTCCAGTGTACGAAGAAGCTCTGCACATGAGCAGGTTCACAGTCGCCAAGGCGGGGCAGAAGGTGCCAGACCTGGACCCGGTGCCGGAGGAAAAGCCGCAGGTGCCGGCCGAGGGCAGGGATGCCCAGCCAGCCCTCCCAGGACACTGATGTCTGGTTTTACTTGATAGCAAATAATATGGCCTGCAGAGACTAATTCAGCTGGGCATGGTTTTAAGAATCTCAGATTAACTTCCTTAGTCAATTGAGAAAGGGGGAGAAAAAGCAACTAAAATTCCAGTATCAATATTTTCAGATCTAGCATAGTCTAATGGCTCTTTTTGACACCTCCTTCAGATAATTTGCCTTCTCCAAGCCCATTCATTACATGCACACAACACTAGAATCACACTTTGCACAAATAAGCAGGCAGTGGGATCAAGGTGCTGGGCCATTTTGTAGGCTAATGATCGATCTGCAGGGTGGCTACAGATGCAGTCTCATTCCTCTTGCCTTTAGCCTAAGTTTCCTCAGGATGGCAGAGAGATCTTCAAAACAGAAAAAAAAAAGACATTTGCAAAGGTCTGTTATGACCCAGTATTAACACCAAACTTCTGGAAATTGCCAACCATTTAGAGTAAACTAAATTTTAAAAAATGGAAACAATCTGCATGTAAATGAAAGATAGCATACATACTGTCTGTATGTACAGAGTGTGCCTTTAATGCCCTGCAGGATACATAGAATTAACAGAGTCTGGTTCTGAATGGGACATATAGCAATTCTGAAATGGTAGTCACAAGCTCTTATATATGAATTAAAAATATTATATATGTACCAACAGATCAAACAAGGGAAGGAGCAAGAACATTACCTCTGAAATAAAGCTCAATCATATTTTCAATGCATTCATCTAGTATAATTTATTAATTCCTAACATTGCTGTCAAACCAGATCATTTGAAGTAAAACCACTTAAAACATTCAAGCCATTTCTCGGACTGAATAATTTTTGAGTCTCTCTTGGTCAATACAAATATGTCGAACCATCCAGAAATAATAATGAAACCAGATGAATATAGGTATGGCCCATCTGTAAAACCTTGGACTAGGCAGTCAGAAGAAGGTGAGTGTTGAGCTACATCAGTGTTGTCTCTACCCTGGATTCAGCATTTGAAAACATTAAAGCAGAACAACATTAAATATCACATGATGATTCATTCAGCTGTGAATAAATTGCATGTATATGTTCATGCTGATATGAAGGCACAGGTCACATCTTTTTGAAATGCCTGAATGGCCCTTCCTGCTGAAGTGCCAAAATTCCCACTTTAGTTAATATGCTGGCCTTCTTTCCTGTGAAATACAGAAAATACAGTTATTTTGTAGATAAGAAGAACAAAGTCCAGCATAGCCTAGGTCCCAAACATGTTTAGGAACCTAGCTGCTGTTGAGATTTAAACTATAGAAAATTTTAGAGAAGGTCGATAAAATAGTTTCAGGGATAGAATAAAGCTAAACTGAACAACCAAAACATCCTTTATGATGCCCCAGACCTTGACCAGTCACAGGAATTTTGTATCTAAAGGAATTTATTCAGGGTCTTGATTTGACATCACAAACTTATTCCTAAATTGTTTAGCAATTATTAACTGTATCATTAGCAAGTGATAAACTGGAACGGAATAAGTAAAGAAGTGACACATACGTTTGTGTCCCTTCTGCTATTACACCTTTCTTCAGTTTTAGAATTGTAGAACAGTTTGGGTTGGAGGGGACCTTCAAGATCATCGAGTTCCAACCCCCCTGCCATGGGCAGGGACACCTCCTGCTAGACCAGGTTGCTCAGAGCCCTGTCCAGCCTGGCCTTGAAATAATAATAAATAGAACTGTTTGTGGAACACCTGTTAGAGTGACCTATTTAATCAGCTGGTCTCTGAAGGGCTGTTCAGGCCTGGCTTCACCAAGCTGCACAACATTTCCTGGAAGGCTCATGTTTACTCCACAGTAAAAGCCTGAAGCGAGCAGAGACATTTGAGTCCCCTGAACACGTGTCAAGTGCTGTCAAGCCCAGAAACTCCCTGGAAGTTTTCACAGTGCTTTCCAGAGGGAACATCTAGCTCATCCTGCCTGCAACTCTGAGCTGTCCTGGCATTTAACACACGATGTTCACCCTGCTCCACAGGGCAGCAATTCTGCCTAGAAAGTCCAGTAGACCCAGTGCAAGAGCAGTCATTAAAGCATCTTTCAATTCCTGAAAGCCCTTCCTGCAGTCAGGCTCAGCTCTCTCTTAGAAAGGGGCTCAGGGTTGGGCAGCCTCTTTTCCTTCCTGGACCGAATTCCTTTGCCCATGTGAAACAGTAAATTTCCTAAAGCACAAGTCCAGTTCCGAGGCAAAGCCTTTCCACATGATGTTCCCCGAGCAGCCCCAGTGCAGAGCTGCTCCAGTCCCTCAGCTGCAAGACAAACTCATCCAGCTCATTGTGCCACAGGAGTCTGCACCCACACACTTGGCACTGGGGATTCAGCCTAGACTGCAGCCAGAGCAGCACCTTTTGAGTGGTTTCTCATCCCTTCTTTTCTAATGCTAACACCATCAGATCTCTAGCACATGCATACATTCCTCCCACTAATCAGGATTTTTTCACAAATCAAAAAAGAAAAAATCACGATATGGTGGGTGGTCCATTGCATTCCTTCCACAAAACAGCATTAATTGCAAAATGGCATTGTAATTTACAGTCCCATTAACTGGTCACTTTTCACAACTATTAAGTTTATGCATCATCCACCAATGACTACAATATTCAACAAGTTGTTTTCATGTTAGGGGGTCACGCCTCCCAAACCCCCAACCTTTTCCAGTTCCATAGACACAGCCCAAGGGGGAACCCTTTGGGATCCTTTCTCTTGGGAGCTGTGAAGGTAGCCCCACACCCATACATACCATCTTAGGGAAAAAAAAACTTTTAAAACCTTTAAAACCTTTTCAAGCTTTCTATAACCTCTTACAATCTTTTACAATTTTTTATAGCCTTTCCCAAAACCCAAGCCCGTGAACATTTGAAAAACTGAGCCTCACTGCAAACTTTCTGTTAGTGCAACTTATGGGCAGGAAAAATACCTTCAAATAAAGTAAGTACCTTAAGTAAAGTTGGATTCTTTTTCCCAGACAGGGCAGAGTGGTCTACTCTCCAGACCAGGAAATGGGAAGATCTCCCTGAAAATATTTTGGTGTGCATCAGAGTGCTGACAGTTCCTTTGGTCCACTGAGTTGGCACCTCTTTGTCCCATCTAGGGTACCAGAAACTGACACCAAAAGCTGGGAAATCAACTCTTCAATCCGTTTATTAGGATAGAAAGTCAACCTTACTTTATTCAGTGTCAGGGTACAGATTATGGGGATAGCTCCACAGAATATGCCAGTTATCAAAACCTTTAACTATTTATACATTTGAGCAAAAAAAGAAATTAATGTTCATTGGCTTACAAGCTATGTAGTTCTCTTCATTAATTAGTATTCTGTCACCTATTGTTATTTATTTATTGATTCTAATGTTAATTAATCCACATTTTTAGCCTTTTTATTATTTCTTTTTCCCAGATAGAGACAATCTCAGTAATTGTCTTTGTTAGTTTCTCCTTCATCTCCAGTTTCTGTAAGTGTCTTTGTGGTTTATAAATTCTGCATTCTTTGTGTCCAGGTCTCAACAACAAATTCCTCTCTCCAGTCTAAGAGCACTGAAGCACATCAGTCCCTAAATTTGTAATTTGTTTTTCTAACATATGGGCATCACCCATAGCTTGCCTCTCATCCATTATCCATTTCATGGATTAAATCTCCTTAAAGAAATTTCCCTCTCCACACCGCTGCACAGGCTCCTTATAAAAGAAATATTAACTTGTTTGGTAACAGTGCCACCCTTAGGCTCCTCTAAAACACGGAGAAAACCCGGTTTTCAGAATCATTCCACTGGCCCCACTGCTGTTTCTCCTTTGTTTTCACAGGAACAGTGATGCCCCTCCCCAACAGGCCGCTCCCAATCACTGCCTGGAACAAAGGGAGCGCAAACTCTGCTTTGCGAGTCTGGGGTGTTGTTCTTTACTGCTGCTTCTGATCACGCAGCAATTGTGATTGTGCTCCTTAATCTCCTCATGACATCATTTGTATGCCTTTAAGCAACTTTAGCTGAAGCTGGGCCATACAAAAAGTATGGTCAGAAAGAGCAGGTTTTTTGTAAAAAAAAAAAATAAAAAATAAATAAAATAAAATAAAAAAAAATTGTAGAAGATAGAGCAGCAAGACAGCAGCCCAGCATGGACAATACAGAGTACTTTCCTAGAGGAAAGGAAAACACTTAGACAATCAGACATTGTTTACTGGGAGTGACTAACCCTGTGCCCTCATCCAAGATCAATGTGCCCATACTGGCTCTGAAGGTACTACAGATCCAGTGCCAAGAGAAACTGGTGACCAGTCACAAGGGATATAGGAGAGACACCAGGCAAGGACTGTGCCATGGATGGCAGTGAGCAGATCAGAATCACAAGTGTCTTCAGGTATGCCATCTGTGGTTTAATCACCATCCAGACCACAAGGCACAAATGTTCTGACAAAAGAGACTTTGATATGCAGAGTCCACACTAAAGATTTTTTTTTTCAAATAGTCTGTAGAGGCATAAATTACCCAAGGGGAGGTAATAATGAAAGAAATATCCAAGGGAGTCCAGAGTTATAAGTAGGAGGAGTGTATAGTATGGCACAGGCTGCAAATCCTGCCCCCAGATTCTGTGGAAATATTTTTGTCTCCTGCCCCTATGGCTGCAGCATTGGCAACACTTGGGAAATCTCATGTGGAATGTACTCACATGACCTGCAGACACAGTACAGTACGTGCTCAGAGCAGTTCTGACACTCTAGGTTAAGAAAAAATACATTGTTTTGACAGTCTATGAAGGACCACTTTGTGCTGATGGTCCAGGATAGGAAAATTAGCCAACACCATTTCCAGTTCCTCCCTCTGGCAAACGAATCCAGAACATGGGGTTTGTCACATGCCCATGGGCTGACATTTTAACAACCCTAAGTCAGATGTTTAGGTGTTTGTCACTGCTTCTGCATGTATCATCTTCCTGCCTGTTTTGCCAGTGACGTTATTGTTATTATTGAAGCTGAAGGAGAGAGCTGGGAATTCAGTGCCTGACAAAGTGGGGAAGCAGGAAGAGTGAGCCTTGGGGCTGCAAGACCAGGGCAGGGAGGGAGTTCAGTCAGGGGAGCTGCTGAGAAGCCACCTAGCAGTCTGCTCACAGGGCCATGTCTTTGCATTAAAAAAGGGAAAAAACCTGGCACTTCTCTCTGTCATGAGAAATTAAAACCAGGTGTTATCTTAGCTGCCTTGGAGCAGTTCTGGGAATAAGGACAGCAATTCACGGAATAAGATGAGTCTGAGATCAGTCTGTTCAAATTGCCAGAATACATTGGTGGCTTAGGTGAAACAGGCTAGAAAAATTCATCTCTTTTGTCCTTGAGGAAGAGGCATCACTACAGACTTTCAGTACACCTCAGCAACTGCTATGCTGCAGGCAGTTACAAAGCAAGGAGGCCAAACACAGGCTTTATATAAAGGTTTAATGCCATGAAACCAGAAATTTCCGAGAGTCTAAACCCTGGGGTTCCTTCTACCCAAGCCACTTGCTATGGGACTACAAAAACACTTCCTTCTGACTCACCCCTCAGAGCTCCTCTGACACTATGTGGCAACTATGGGAGAATGTTTACTTGTCCTAGGACAGACAGAAAGGTTGATGGTGCTTCCTGTACAAACCTTATGCACAGGAACTAGGAAGGCTGGGACATGCTGGCTGGTGACATTCCCACTGTGGGCTTTACCCTTAGGAGATTTGGGCATGCACCTGCTGGAACTGACTATTAGCAGGAGGTCACACTACCCCATACTAAATAAAAGTATTTAGTATAAAAGAAGTACCAGTAATAAAAGCTTAGAAAGTAAAGGCTCTGCCAGAGCTTTTGCAGACATGCTCCGACCATCCAAAAGCAGGTGTCATGATTCAGGTGAGAAAAATCACACCCCAACACAAGTTTTCCTACACGTGTTCATCCTCAATCAGTACATGGGGTTGAATTAGGAAATCTGGGTCTTTTTACCTCTGCCTTTGGTGTGTCTGTGGAGAATCACCTTATGCACCTGGCTGTTCCACTCATATTCTACTACAACTAAAACACCTGCACAGATAAAAGATCAGCCTTGGCAAAGATCTGCTTCCTCTGGGTAAAGTATGCGAAGAAAAAATAATTTAATACAATCCAATTCATTGTCCCTGGGGTAGCAGCAATTGATTTTTGTCCTGATTTGAACATAGTGAGCTATTCATTAATACCTGCTCTTCTACTGATCAGTGAATAATTGTGAGTCCATCTACTCCTAGGGGAAAAAAACCCCAGATATTCTATGTGTCAGTTGAGTAGTGGGCTGAAACTGGCTGGCTGTTTTGGCTTGTTTGCAGTTACCTTTAGCGTGTTTGCAACGCGCGTCTGCTAGGACACATCACACGGCACACTGTCACCGAGATGCTACAAACAAGGCAGCAATCCAGATCCAACAGCCACGGGGACGGCCTGAGAACAAACAATTTGTTGTTGTTTATGTTGTTGTTGTTGTTACATCTCGCAGCCACGGGGAGCACAGGTCACATTCATTTGGACAAGCGGGGTCATTCAGGCCTCACGCAGGGAAGCCCGGTCCGTATCCGCACAGGGCGCCGGGCACGGAGGGCGCAGCAGCGCGGGTCCATGGGGTGCCTCAGTTATACCCCGAGCCATGCCGCGGGGGGCGGGAGGCGTTTTGCTGCCCTTAAACTACTATATATATATATAAATTATATATATATATTAATTTTATATATAGATATAATTGTTTTTAAATATTTGTTTGCTTATTTATATAG
>VZUA01018798.1:0-15553 GCA_013401035.1 Horornis vulcanius | reverse complement strand
TGATTGTTTGTTCTTGGAAAATTTGCTGACAGGGGACTTAGTAGATTTTTGGGGTTTTGTTCACACTGATATCCAAAAGGGCCGAGGGTGAGCTGCTGACTGTGAACCCAAATGGCACCAACAGGTCCCTGCCCTTATGGCCAGTCTCTCTACAGCATGTTTACCTTGAGGAGAATTAAGTGGAATAGTCCAAAGTGAAACCCTGAAGAAAGAATTCCAAGAATGATAGAAAAATTTTGGGAGCACTCACATAACCTCAAGTTGCAGGCATTTCATACACTCAGGTCCCAGTCAATGCTGGGCATAGGGCTGCCAAGAGCCCAAACAAGTCCTCGTGCATGGGATGATTTTTCTTTGTATGGCATCTTCTGCATCAAACTCAGTCCATCAAAGAACTGCCCTGCTTTCTTGGTCCCAAAATTAGCTCTAGCCAAGAGTTAGGAAATAACCAGCAACCACTGATACCCACCGTTTGCTTTCCACTGTTTCTGTTGGAGTCTTACTGCTCGAAACTGGGGGAGGCATCCAAGATTGCCTGTAAATTTTAATAAATAATTTTTCGGTATTAGTTTAATGCTCTGGGCCTGAACAGCTGTGAGTGTTAGAATAGAAGTGATGTAAAAACACCTGGAACTTTTCTTAAATTGTCAGTATTTTCAAAGACTGCATGTTGATACTTTTTAGACCATATTTACAGAAAACTGAAAGGAACAGGAAATAATATAGTAATTTTACTTATTGGGAAAAATGTATTCTGTGACTCTTGGTGATCTTTCCTGCAATGTGACTGATACAAATAAATGGACCATTCATGGGAAGGACAAAATACACAAAGAGTGTCAAGTATCAACACAAGAAACACAATCAGGCTATTAGAGGTCACATAAACAGCAAAAGCACTTTCAGTTCCTTTTTGTTGTTTTGTTTTACCCTCAAAACTATCAATCCAGCAATTGTTTGTGAGGTAAAAACAACTACACCAGAAACAGTGCAATTCATTGATGGCCTTCCATATCTTCCAAGAGTCTGAAGAGAACTACTGGACTGAAAACACCATAAACTTCCACCAAATAGATCTGTTAATATAAATACGATGATGTTTTCATTTCTACATTCATTATTCTACTGATCACATTTTTATGCATTAAATATTAAATAGAAAATCACAAATGGACAGAAATTGCAGCTGGGAAGGATGCAGATAACTATGGCTATCACCAACAATACATTTTAAATTAAAAATGTATTTAGTTCTACACTCTGTTTTTACTTTTGCCTAGATAATGCTACCTGAAATCTGTATTTTTAAAGTTAGCTGTGTATCATTCAGAAAACTGCATGATTCATATGAACAGCAACAGCACAGGGTCAAGTTTGGCATCAGAAATTTCATAATTACAGTAAACTATAATGCTTTAAAACTGAACTCTGAAAATGAGTACACCAACTGAGTTAGGGGCAGCTGCCAAGAGTTAGCACCCATTGTGCCATATCCACCAGGCTCACAAAATTGTCTTTACAGAGACAAAACTTATAAGTCCCATGGAAAAAGACAGAGGATGTAAAAGTTTAATTCTTGAAGCTTGCTGGGGAGTTTGAGTGTGCTAGAGGAGGAAGATGGTAATTTTTTAATGTAGTTGTTATTTATTACTTAGGCTTAACACAGTGCCATATACCCTCTGGCAAGCAGGCAGTGGTGCTAATGAATACCTCTTTTTCTTGATTGGAGAAGTGGCTGCAGTGTTTGTGGATGCTGCATTAGGAGTCCAAGATTGTCTGTTAAAGAAATACACTTGGTGAGTTAATCTTCAGAAAGAGTATCATTTTAAATTATAAAAAAATATAATAAACCATATTTGTGCTATCAGAATGATACAAATGTGTATGGTAAATGCNAGGGGTTCTGTTGTTTAGACAGCTGCATTTATATATATATATAAAGTACATATCCAAAGTAATTTCTGACTTCTTAAAATCTTGACTTCTGCACCTACACTTCAGTCTCCAAACACTATAATAATAATGTGTTTCATTTTCTTACTTTAAACTTTGTTTCTTGTTCAATTAAAATGCTTTATGTTTATGACACGTTTGTAAAACTAACCTATATAAAATCAAGCCAGTGATTTCTCATAAAATTTATAAAAAAGTTGTTTTCTTACCCTCTGCAATTCTTAATTATATCATTTGGCAATTCATAATAACAGTAATTGAAGAATAGTGCTTTACAAATCATTTTGCTCTCTGGCAGGAAAAATATATACAATTTAAGTCTCTCTTAAGTCCCATTCAGAATTAATTGTTGGTTTGTTAAAAAACTCTCGCAAAAAAACCCCATAAAATCCAATTTATATGATGCTTCATGTGTCATCATCACCATGATTTACAACATAGAGGTGCAAAATTATAATTTGAAAGTGTGGCCTCAATTGAACTTTAAATGCCAGAGATACTGATTTGCTCTTCAGAGTAATATCTCAATTCTCCACAAGATGACTTTTAATTGCTGTGCTCTCTAGCAACTATGTTCTGTGTAATTTATTACTGACAGAACTCCACTGACATTGATGACGGCACAAAGCGATGAATTTGTCTCTTCGCATACACAGGTATGGTGGCTGAGCTCCTCTGACTTTCCTTTCCTAAATGCAAATTTCAATCAGATAATAGGTGTAAGTTTTTTAGAAAATAATTTTTCATGTTGTGGAATTATGTGACATATAGAGTGGCCACCTCTGACTCATAGCAACTTTTTAAATAATGTGTCAACAATGTTGTGCTAACTTAATTTAAATGAAAACTGGTTTAATCAAAAGACTGGCCTTCTGACAAAAGAAAAAAGTTTCCACTGGAAAAATCAGCTAGCTTATCAAAAGCTATTTGGTACTCAAGTTTTGGCACTCAAGTTTTCCACTGGCAATGCACAACGGCCTTTTCCACTGAAAGCATTAAATAGAATTTTTTCATTATCCTTCCTCAGAATTATGTATTGTATTTGATTGATTTTATGCAGAGAAATCTAGACCTCTAGAACATACCTACATTTTTCAAAATACTCTTATTCTTTCTTCTTTTTGTATTTAAAATACTGTAATTATTAAACAATCATTATGCTGAGTAAATGTAATCTCAGCTGGTCTCCTTTTTAAACTGTGTGGAGAAATGGGCTTCTTTAAGGAAAATTGTTTTTTATTTTAATGAATTTTTTTTTTCTCCTCACCAACTATAAAAAGAGTCTATGATAATTCAGATATAGATGCCTACATTCCAGAGGTCAGGTGGTCAACTGAAGCCTGCACCTGGCCACATGCTATACAAATAATTTTTCTATATAATTCTGGTATGTACAAGAATTCTAAAGTTATGGTAATATATATCTCTTAGATGATAAATTATTTATGATAAATTATAATACATTATACTTAGATGATAATGTTTCTGAAATTCCTACCTGTTGTTTTGTTTATGGCTCAGATTTGGGGACTTATTCATTTTATCAGTGTCACTTCCAGCTGGAATTCTGTCAGAAACACAGGAATTGTTTATAATACACACTCTAATTTTTTTTTTTAATCCACTTTCAATAAAATTAAAAGATGGAGTTTCATTTTGCCTGTGTACTGATATCTCAGTATCACAAAAGGTAGAGAGTAGAAACTGAAATGCTATAAATTTTGTGCATTATTATCTGAAGACTATAAGTAGCTCACTGAAAAAGAGTTTTCCAAGATGGTGTTCAAACAGTAACACTGTATTAAACCCCACTGTTGCTAATTATTTATTACAACTCCTTTGAATTTGGTCAAAAAATCAGAAAGAAAGCAATGTTCAGTCAAGCAGTACACACAGAACTATTGCCTTTTTCTCTCTCTGCCTCACCATTCCTAGAGAGATGCAAGTCTTGTTTAATTTACACATTTAATAAATCAATGTGATATGAAAATAACCTAGTGCAAAATCCCTGGCAAAGCGTGGTATTGACCTACAGAAGTAACTTCTATCAAAGAGGTTGGATTCCTTGTGCTTGAACTGATTTCATTAAGCCATGAAATTTACGTGAAGAAACAACCACGTGATTTTTCAAGCCCTTTATGGATTCTACAATTGGTGCCTAAAACGCTTCAAAATTTTCACCATGCAGCTATCATAGCTGAAGTAGATTAGGTTTTTATTTTATTCCAGTTTACTTCCTATATATGGAATATTCTTTAGTAAGAACTGGGGGACTCTGAAAAGCTTAAATAAAAAGTGATGTACATTGCAATAGAGGACAAATACTAAGTTAAGAGAGTTATCTTAAATATTTGATTAAATCAACTGAAACACATCTTTAGCTACAACTTATATGTTTTTTATTTTAATGATTTATTCTCATCTATAAACTGAAGCTACAGATGCAAAATAATTAATCTTAGAAATATAATCTAATGTTTTGTATAAAATATTTTATATCCTGCCTTCAAGCAGCACAGGACTGTTGTATTTAATGAAACGCCTTTCAAGGAGTTCTGGGAGACAATCTGCACCGGCGTGTGCTCTGTGTCTTTTGCACATCTTCAATGCAATTTTGCAAAGAGCCCGCTCCTGGTCAGGGCAGCCTGTGGCTGTGGCAGCAGCTACAGTCGCTGGGAAGGTCACTAGAGGTCTCACTAACCCTGCTGGCACTGCTGCCGATGCAAACCCGAGCGTTCCCTCTCATTCCCCACTCGCCAGCCTAACAGCATGTCTTTCACATTTCATCGCCTGTTCTCAAAATTACAGCACAATGCTTTTCATATTTTTGTATTTTCTCATTTAAAAGCCTTAAAGGTTCGATCTGGCATTCCACTACATTGCTGCCCAATGTAGCAGAAGCTTTAAAAAGAAAAAAAAAAACTGAAAGAAAGGTAAAAGCATTATGTTAACTTCTTGTATAACTTTCAAGCTTCTGATAAGGAATCAAAGAATATCCTCTGTTCACACCCAAAACGCTGTCCCCAACAGACACCACCACTGGATCAATGGTCCATTTACACATGTAATGTTTATCTGAACCAAGTTAAATATCTGGCCTCCACAGTATCCTGTGGTGGTGACTCCTACAATTTATTGATGCATTAAATGAAAAATAAATGTTCTTTTCCTTTTCTTTCCATTTCTTTCTTTCTTTCTTTCTTTCTTTCTTTCTTTCTTACATTACATTACATTACATTACATTACATTACATTACATTACATTACATTACATTTTTTTTCTTAATTCACTACCCAAACATTTATAGAGTATCTCCTTGTTCATACAGCACAACAAACAGAAAATATTCTCTCATTACTCAGTTTTCCTATTTATTCTTTTCCAAGCTGAGGACTTCTTGTCTTTTCAGACTTTTCATATGAAAGCTATTCCATCCTTTCTCACCTTCCTCGTTAATTTTATTTTTTTTTCTGGTTCTATTGTAGTTTCTTCACATCAGTGAAATGATGCATGCAGCGTTCAAGATGTGTTCAAGATATCACACACTGCAATGGTTTCTGGTTTGCTCTCTGATCCTTTCCTAGTAATTTCTATAATTTCAAAGTATTCAATTATTAATAAAGCAAGCAATGAAACTATGTAATATGGTTTTGTCTCATCTATCCAGATCTAATTGCTATAGATGCAGTTAGAATTTAGTGTTTCTGGAAGCTATTCTGGACTTAGGATTAATTAGTACATGGAAAAATAGCAATGTAATTTTCATCCCTGCCTGACTTTTAAGGTTTCTCCCACCTTTTGTCAAATAGTTAGTTTCTAATAATACTTCTGCTTCCTCTGGGAAGGATGTTCTCCACTTGGTACAGTCCTTATTTACAGCTAAAATCATTTTTTGGTATACTTTGTTATCAGTCGCATATTAAGAACCCTTTATGTTAGCTATTTGTGTGTATGAAAAGGCAAAGATAGTCAGCTTACAACCTGAAATAATTCAGATACTTTAATATCTCAGCATAAACCAAAACGATATAGAGTACAAAAGAACAGTGCTCCTCAGTGACCCTGAAGAGCCTGGATTTCTCCTATGACTTCTAAATTAGCAATCAGCATTTGAGGCATGAAAATCAAGCTTTAAAAATTGTTTTGAAGTGAGTGGCCATCTGAATAAGTGCAACATAGGTTATATATGCTACTTGAATTTCCAAAGAGCTTCATAGAAGTCTGTTTTAAGTCTTAAGCAAACTGACATCCCATGGGAATTAGAGAATAAAAACTGCTTAAAATGTAAGAAACAAAGGTTTAAAATAAATGGCATGTTTCCAGAGTGGAAGGAGAGATTTGTACAAAACCTGTGCTCTTCCATACATTCATGAATTATCTGGAAAAAATGAGAGTGGGATGATGTTGCTTTCCAATGTCATTACATTACTTCATGGTAGTCAAAACAATGGCAATTGGCAAAGCTTTTGAGAAGTCATCTGCTAACATATCAGATTTCTAAAATGGCAGATGACATTCACTTTTCTTGGATGCAAAGTAATGCCTGCCAAGAGAAACAATTGATCTCTGAACCAGCAATTATAACTCAGAAAAGAAATCTTGGAATTATATAGATAATGTTGTGAAAACCAAATTCTTAGCAGCACTCAAAGAGCAACTCAATGTTATGAAGCAACAAAATAGAAATCATTGTTATTATTCCTCTGTGTATACACAAGGTGTGCACCCACCTTAAATACCTACATGGAGATTTTGATTCCCAGATCAAAAAAATTAATATGGAAATAGAAAAGTTACAAAGAGGAGCAACAGGTAAATTGAAGTTATAGAATGGCTTCCTCATGATGAGTGAACCAATACAGTAGGATTCACTGGGCTGTAGAAGAATGGGCAGAATGATGATACTGCACAGGTCTCTAGCCTATTCTTTTTCAAACTCCTGTGGAAAAGGTAAATTTGATGTAACAATTTTGCATTGTTTCTTACAAGAGAAGTAAGGATCATGAAATAAAATAACACAGTGCTAAAACCCAACCAAATAAAATGCACTTTTCCCACAGTGTGCATTTAAGTGCTGGTTCTCATAGCCTCAGGATGTTCTGGATACTAGACATAAATAGTGGCTGGATTTTGAAGATGCAACACAGGAAGAATCTGCAAACACAAGAATGGTGATGTCTTAACCCAGCAGAGGTCAAGGCTGAACAGAACTTTCAAATTAAGTACCTGTGTGACAAGCATATTAGTACTCATCATAGTATTTGCAAAGAACTATGGGTTTAGCCATGTTGTGCTTAGCTATTGGAGACATGACTTTGGTTTAGAGTTTGAAAATGAGGAAACTGGGGAGGAGTGGTTTTCAGCTGTGGAAAGATACTTACATTTATGAGGACAAGAACCAGGTACAAAAAAAAGAGAAGATATCAAAAGAACCTTTTCTCAAATCACATTTTCATTTCTCTCAATGAAAATCCGTGCAAAAATCATTCAGTCTTTTACTTAGATGCTTAAAAATAAGAAAACTTTTAAAAGGCACTGACTTCATTAGTGCTTTTATTTTTAGGACCTCTCACAGGTATAACAATCACAACATACAATACATCTAGAAAAAAAGCCCTACCTGTCCAAGGTGGTATCAGATCTGTATCGTCCAAGTACAGCTTTCTGATCTTCCTTTCCATTTGTGCTACTGATATAACAAAAAAAATTAGACATGCCACTTTGGTCACTGATTTCATTAAAAAACCCATCATTAATAAAAAAGGATTGTGTCTCAGATTAAGATATCATACAGGGTTTTAGACCATCCAGGTGTCAACAGATCTAACCCTGGATGCACTGCAGTGATCAATTATTGACACAGGAGTCAGATTTACAGTGAAAATATGTATAATTTAAAACTGAACAAAGAAAGCTCTTTGCTTTGTTCGTGGTATAGTAAAAGGATACGCAGTTTTCTTTGGTAATATAATTAGAAAGGTGTTCAGATACTCTACATACCTGTGTAGGCTATCTTGGGATTTGTATTGGTTCAGCACAGCCCTTCCGTAGTTTTCATCAGCACTTCAAGCAAAAGAAAAGGAATTGGTATTAAAAATAGATAACTTTTTCTTGGCAAAATATTTCTGCCGTCAATCAGATTTCACAGCTGTCCACTGCCACTGTAATTGCACCAGCTGCAGAACTCTGCAGCAGAAAACTCCAGACATTTTGGAGTAAGAATTATCTCTTCCTTCAAGCTCTTCATGGACCAGATAATGATAACATGGTCCCAAGGCATTGTTTCTGCTGTAATTTAAGTCCTAATTTACACTAGAGTAAATTTAAACTGATTCTTACTTAGGGTCCTTAAACCAACTTGCCAAGTTCTTGCATAATCCTCTGTCTTATAAAAAGATCATAGTCTTGCAACCTAGACATGTGAAATGAGGGACTTTACTTGTAGGGCAGAATTTCATTAAATACTCAACACTCAAAAGTCCCAATGAAAAACAGTCAGTGAATATTCAGCAAACTAATAGATCCAAAAGGCAATCAATACCTCATCAAGATAAATAAATAAGAGTTATTTGATTGAATTCCCCTAATTCTGGTTGATACCGTCCATGTAAAAGTACATGCTCCAGGTACAATGCAGATGCTGCAAACGTACATGGCATACTGAACTAAATATAGAAGAAATGCATTTCATATTTTTATTACCTTTCCTCCTCAGGTCTCTTCTTTATCCAACTGTTATCTTGCAAAAGGGTCCGTCGTTTATTAATGTCATGACTAGCCTGTTGTCTGCTTTTAATTGCAACAGAGGGGCTCTTCTTATCTGCAAATGCAGAGAAACGTCTTGAAAATGAACACGTAGAAAAACTTTGGAAACCTAAAGTACTATTACACAGGCTGAAATAGGTGAAAGCTTAATACAGTTTGAATTTTCAGTTATCACACCTGTTTAATCCAGATTGCTCCTTGAAAAGTTTGTAGCTTCACCTTGAAGGGCCTGCAGAAACCCAACTTAGCGAACTAAATTCAGTTTCATCCTTAATATGAAACTGCTTCACCTGTTTCTAATGTAAACACATTTCTCAGATCTGATAAAGGAATTATGAAATTTGCATACCACAGTAATCCCAGGAAAGTCAAACTAATGAATCCTGTTTCCTGGGGTGTTGTCTGTGGGTTTTGCGTTTGCAGATGTCTGACAGGATACAAATTTTGAACGAAGGCTAACCACGTGGCCCTCCATCTACACCCAGCTCAAAATATGTGGATTTTCATGTTTCTCAAAGAGTCAGACTCCCTCTGAAGCTTTTTCTTCAAAGGCTGAATGAACAGAGGTTTTTTTCTAGGCAGTTACTTAGTTTTACTGAACTTCAATTAAAGCAATACCTTTACATCAAATTTAACTAAAATTGGTGCATGATTTCAAAGGTTATTGGGAGAGACAGACTGACATGCTGAACAAACATGGAAGCCTTACTTACTTTTGAAAACAACCTAAAATATCTTTGTCCAACAAGGCTGATACTTAGTGTTTTGGGAAAGTAACAGTATGATATTCACTTGATTTGGCAGAATATGGATTCTTCCCTGTATTAAAAGCTGATGTTTATCTCCTTTGGTTTTTTTTCAAGCAAAAATATGCAACAACAAGTTCAGTATTCTCAGTGCACCTACATTTCATATCATCATCCTGTTTGAGGTAAGATAAAATATTGATGTGATATTTTAACATGGCCAATTAAAATGAAAAGATAGAAGTTCAGACTGAATAGAAATTTCATCTTTTTAATTGCTATATTTGTCCAAAATATTTCCAGAGAAGAGAAGGTGAAATATTAAATATGCAAAATCTTTGTTAATACAACCTATTAATTAAAAAAAAAAAGATGAAAAATACAGAGGATCTTGTGTTTTTCTCTAAAGACCCTCATGGTTTTCTCCATTAATTCCTCACTCTCTAAGCATTCGCATAAAAGGATTTTCAAATTTCAGGAGACATCACTATCTGCTGTTCAGTAAAAGACTGCAAATATTGTGTGTAGAAAGAACACGCTCCAGAAAAAATATGCACAGTCATTAATATGTCATTTGTCAGAGCTGTGTTTTGGCATTCTGCTCTGATTTATAAGAAGATGTACTCCTGGCCTTTAATACAAGAACTTCACCTGTAGTGATAACATTAAAAAATGACAAATATCTACAGTGAGTGGAAGACCAAATCATAATAAAGCACCAAAACATTTCTTTTAAGTGACATTGGCCAAGAGTGAATTTTTAAATATATATCTTTTTTGTAAAAGTAGATAAAATAAAGATAAAATTATGTAAAAAAGAATAAAAGGAGAACTGTAAAAAGATAAAGAATTCAGTCTACAAATGTATCTATGTCTGTAATTCAAACTGTGCCTATTTCAATTCCCTATAGATATGTCCATACTGCCAAACAGAAGAGAAGGAATGAAAGGTTTGGACTCATCTCTGATGTTGCCTAGTTGCAAATATTCTCTGGTTCTGTGTTTCCATGACTGAGGTGCTAGAGAAGTGGCAGATGTTTTAGAAGCTGTGGCTGTGATAGCACAGATGTGTGCTTCTTTCTCTTGGCCTTGATACCCAGGTTTGGCTTTCTTCTTTTTAAGCAGCATAGATCCAGTCATTTGACAAATGACCAGGGACAGGAAAAATGCTCTTCGTAAGAATGAGCTGAAAATCACAGTAGATTAACAAAAACTAATCTATCCTCAATGCATGAATTCTGCATCAGCCTGTTCACTGCCTATTGAGCTAGTTTCTCCTCAAAAATATTTATTAAAACCTGACTTTAAAGACTTCAAAAAAAAAAAAATGAAGGCATCCCAGGCTTGCCAGCTTCAGTGGGCCATCAAAAATCACTTGGATTTCTCAGAAATCATGGCTTCTTAAATTGCCAAGTGCAAAGAATAAAGGTGGTAGACAAGGAATAGATATTGTTTTCTTGTCAAAAAACACTTGACAAGTGTTTAGCAGATTAGCAAGCTATCTGGTACTGCCTGAGGCTCTAGGCTATATGAACACTACACATTTCTGGCTTAATGAATTCAGCTTCAAGATTCAGCTAAAAAATTAAACATAGATCTGATACAACAGCTTAGGTCACACAAGCACAGGCTGCAAAGATGCAGCTCATCCTTGTCTCTATTTGACAATAAAAATGTATGTCCTCAATACAGTAGAGCTAAGCAGCTCCCTGCTGTGGCTACATGAATTTTGGTGCACCTAAGCCTGGCACATCCCACCTGAACCAGGTCCTTATGCCTCTCAAAATCTTTCAGTCTATGGAAATATTTTGGAGGTTCAGGGAAATGGAAAATTTTATCATGTTTCTAGTTTGCCTCTGGTTATTTCTCTTTGCATAGAAAGAAAATTCCAGCTCTCCTCTAGTTTTATTCCTCCAGAGGAGTAAACAGCCCCATCAGACAATGGTTAAGCAGCTTTTCTGCCCCTTTCTCCCATTCTACTTTTCCTCAATTTCTCCGTATTTTCCCTGTGTGAGTCAAAGAGGCGGTGCTGAGAGCACTGGATCTTCCCACTGCCCTTGCAGCCACCTTGCTCCTGTGGGTTTTCCATGACAACCACACCACCATGCACTGCACCACCCGCTCCCCCTCTCCACCACACTCTGCTGGGCCAGTGGCATGTTCTGGCCTGGATCCCTGCCAGCCACACTTTGTGCATAACACCAATAGTCTGGCATCTGAAGCCGGTCACAGTGGCCCTAATATCCCTCCCGTGAGGGAGCTGCACCAGGGCATGGATGGAGAGGCCTGGACAGGAAGGAGGCCATGCTTCTTTGACTCCTGCGAGTGCCCCTGGAGCGGGAAATGGAGGATACTGAGCATTACCGCTTGGATTAGGAGACTGTTTTCGTATGCTGAAAGCTGACATTTGTTCCGTGGGATTGTTCCGTCCTTCTGCGGGAATCTAAAAGAAAACACGACAAAAGAAGGAGGTGAGCACTGACGGCGAGATTAGGAATCATCCCCAAAGACAGGTCAAGTTTGCTGTCCGCTTCGATCATCTCCTCACACAAGTTTAGTCTGACAGGCTGGAATGGCTTAGGGTGGCCGCAGCCCTCCTCAGAGTGAATCTGGTGGCTTTTCCCTGCCTGGTGACAATTGTGCATTCCTGCCCTGCCCCTCTGCCCCCCTGTCACACTGCCCCTTCCCTCTTGGGAGCTCCTTCCCTGAGGATGCTTGGTGTGGTGAGGGCCTTCAGCGGGCAAGAAGGAGTGCTGAAGAATGGGCTGAGGTGAAAAGCTTATTGGGCAGATGGGATATCAGTCCCTGGCACAGCACCTGGAGCACAGGTAAGCTCATCCAGCCCTGCTGATGGTCTCTCAGATTCAGTGGCCAGCAGCTAATGCAGAGGGCCAGGACAGAATGCAGTTCTGCTGCTCTGCAACAGCTTTCCAGTCACTGACTTCTTCCCTTACTTCATATCAAGTTAAAAGCCTCCAAGACTGATGATTACAAAAAAAAAAAAATATTATCTGAGAGTGAGCCACTCAAAAGATTTCATGTTTTGCTTTGAAAGTGGGTTGTGAATACTAGCTTTCCTAGAGAAAGCATCAAGCAGAACATAATGACATTTCAATGACAGAAAATTCTCCCTTAAGTTAAAAATGCCCCAAATGCTAGCATTGACTTAAGAGTATGGGCAAAACTGACCCTCTTTAGCAAATGGATTCCTTTTTGTAAAGCAGCATTTTCCAAGAAAACAACATTGTGCTGGAAAGCTCAAAACCAGCTCCACTGTCAGGCTGCTAAAATTTACAGAAGCACCAGAAAACTGTTTCTGTGACAGAAGCAGTCCTGAAAAATCAAACATTCCTGGGTCTCTGGATGACAGAGCTATCCTTTTTTCTTTTGGCAGATGTAAAACGTATTGTTCGCACACCTAAAATAGAGTGGAGACACCAAGGCCTGTGGCTCCTTCTTTACTGATGGAAGATGAAGATTTTGGATTCTGGCAAAAGTGTAAGAATACACTGACAAGAAAACATTGTGGATGCCACAAAGGATTCCACTTAGAGCAGATATTTCTTTTCAATGCTTTTGCTGCCCAACAATTACTAAAAAAAGCTTATGATTAAAGAAAAAAGACCCACAAAAAGTATCCCAACTGCCCCCTCAAAAACAATCAAAAAGCCTCCCAAAAATATCCCAACATAAACAAACAAGCAAACAAACAAAAATAAGCATTAAACAACTAGAGATCTTTTTAGAAAGTAAAGATATAAACACAAAACTAATACTGGAGTCCAAAGTCTGCATGTATCTTGACCAGTTGTGAAATTCCAAATATTTCTTAGAGTTTAAAATTCTGGCATTTTGAAAGGCTTCTCTTCCTTTTTTTTTCACCTTAGTTGTTGGTATCAAGCAAGCATTGGCACAGTGTGTATAGAAAACATGTGACTGCTGGATCTGGTTCCCACACAATCAAAATGTGCTCAGGGCCTTACTTATTTTGCAATAGGTTATAAAATACCTTTTAAAAACATTTATATAAGGTTTTAAGCATATGTGGACTGAATTTCCTAGAAACTGTTCAGGTAGGTTATCAAGCAATCAGGTTTTTTATATAAATTTTTCTGTATTTCACTATAAATTTTCCTGAACTGTGTCAGGATGATAGTGAGGTCTCTGGTTTATTTTTTCAGCTTAGGTACAGCCAGGCATCTGATGTAGTCAGTCCCAGGATAATATCAAGTTTGATATTTCAATATATTTTCAAGCAATGAGAACTGGCACTTCTTCATCTCAAGTAGTAGTAGTGTGTATAAAAGGATTATGGATTTATTTCCTATCAAGCACTTTTAAAGCCATTTGCTAGGGGAAACGAGTCATAAAACTTTGAAAGAGGAGACTTTTGTGAAAATTAAACCAAATGAAAAGCAGCTATAAAGAGGTTTGCAACTACCCTTGTATCCATGAGAGTCCAGTGTGTTTCTTTCATTGTCCAATATTTAATTAAAACTGTGGGTTTTTTCTCATCCTATATTAATTTTTTAATATTTTTAAGGCAAAACAATATTTCTGTTGCACATATATACACCATCCAGAATAAACTGCTGCATAGTCTCCCAACCCAAAAGCAGTATGCATAAATTAATATAAGAAACAGGCACACTCCCTTTTACAGTCAGCACTGAAAATGTGCCAGATATTCTGAAATTTTAAACCCAGGCATTTTAGTCATACAGAATACTGCCATTTTGTCCTTAAGGGTTTCTTCTTACTTCTGAGCTTTCAAGTTGTGTATCAAAGATTAATCCATTAAAATTTAAAATGCAAATTAAAAATAAAATCTTACTTTAATCTGTACCACAGACAATCAAGAATCATCAGAGTAAGATTTAAGTGTTAGGACTTAAAAATAAAAGAATCTTGCATAAACAGGCAGAATGGAACACATCAAAGCATTTTTCCTTGGCCTTCACTATTTTGAACTCTGTGTGTTTGTAACTGTGTATTTGAAAAGGGGAGTGGACAAGAGATTATGAGGATCACATTAGTTTAAAAGTATCAGCTCATAAAGATCTGGAACTGTCACATTATTTACACAGGTCAGTGAACATCTCATCTTCAAAACATAGAGAGATTAAAAAAAAAAAAAAGCTTTTAACTTTGTAAATGAGATTATGAGAAAGCAAAGTTACAGCTTTCTATACCGTACTGTAATAGTAAATTATGTTGAGACATTCTTAATAAGATCTCAACCACCAAAGCAAAACAACTCAGCTGGAATGCAAAACAAAAACAAACAGGAATGCAACTCCAGTGTAATTTGAATTTAAAAACAGCGTCAGGAAACTCTAAACGAAAATTAAAACTGCCCTAGCCAGTCCAGTGAGCAGCTCCCAAATGGTTTTAAGACATGCCAGTCCTAGATTCAGACCCTCAAACATTTTGTGGGAAATGCAAACATAATCCCAAAGAAATTCAGAAAAAACTTCTGACATGACTTCAGGGAAAATCGAAAGTCTATCTAACCTGTCAAGAAATTACTTATTACAAGTCTCCAACACTACTTTTATTACAAATACCTATATTTACACCTCTTTTCATTTCCTGCAGTGACTGATCAGGAGAATACCTCAGGCCAGCCTTAAATTCTGAACACCAGACCTTCTAGTTTTCAGATCATCTGAACACACCCATTCCTCCATCACAGAGTCCTTTTGCCTTCCTTCTGCTCTTGGCTGTAGCTGTCTATGTGATTAGGCTTCACACATATGCATTGCCATATTTAAAAAAATGCATAGTAATTGAAGCATTTCCTGTAAGATTCATGTTTTCCACGTCAGATTTAACTAGTTCCAATAAAAAAGAACAAAAACTTTGTTCTTTGGCTTCTAGCTATGCCAGTGATTAAGACCTTATTCATGAGCAGTCAGCTGATATATATTATGCTTCTAATAAAACAATATTAATTTCCACAGCTTAGAGGCAAGAGGCCTCTGCATTATCATCACACTGTATAATAAGGAATTCAGCATAGTAAATGTTGAAGGACTGTCCGGAGAGATACACCTTCTTCTCTTAAAAGTCAAAATATTTGTTTTTAT
>VZUA01018794.1:1629-15107 GCA_013401035.1 Horornis vulcanius | reverse complement strand
TACATACTTTGGGCACATCGTACATTTTAACCCAGGACAAATGAAACCATAGAGTTCACATTTCATCATTTGCAGGCTGATTACTGTGGTGTGGATTTTATATTCATTTCACACTGTGAACTGCTAATTTCTGCTCCTCCTCATCCTGCCTTTTTATCAGTTGAAAGAAGCATAAGCTGCTTCTCTTTGAACAAGTTTAAATGAGAAAAGTGATAAAAGTCATAGAAGGTAACTGCTATAGGTTTAGTTCTTATGGCTGGAAGAGTAAAGGTTTCTGTGCTTTTCTTGCTACAACACAGTTATAAGGACAGAATGGGGAGGAAGCCAGTAATTGTGAATAGTAGGTTGGTTCAGTAGTTAGATTGTTCTCCTGTGCAACATTCATATATCCTTGTATCTTCCATAAAAAAAAGCTATTAAAAAGGCATGATCATTGAAATGAAATCTGTTGCACTTCTCCCTTAGCTCAGTCTGAGCTTATGGCCCAGTTCATGTGTGCCTTGTACAATGTTTCCTCTGTTTTTGTTAGATAATAGTTCACATTTTTAATGATTTTTTATTTACTTATCTGCACACCCTAATTACATGGATGACATCATTTTTATGCAGGGATGATTACAGTGCTGCTGTCAGGTGAGGCCTGTCAGCTAATCTGCAGGAGCAGCTAGGTATCAACGTTTTACACAGCTGGACTCTAACTGTTGACTTCCACCAGGGTTTTTCTTGTTTCTCCGCCACTCGGAGAAAACCAAGCTCTAATCCAAGAAGTGTCCTGGCTCCGAGGAATCCCCGGCACTCTGGAAAGCACGCCGTGGTTCCGAGCTGTCGGTTGCGTGGCCGGAGGATCCCGTTCGCCGCCCGGCTCCCGGTGCCAGCGAGGAAGCCCCAGGCCGGTGACACCGCCGGGCCCCGCCCGCCGCGCGCTCCCGCCGCCGCAGATTCGTCACGCGCTGGCCCTGGGCCCGCGGTTTTTATTCTCCAAACCTTCTCCCCGCTCTGCTTCCAGCCCGGGCGTGTATAGGGAGGGCGCAGGGAGGGTCCCGCTCTCAGACCGTTTCGTCCGTGCCGGAGGCGCTGCCGGGCTCCGTGTGTCGAAACGGCGGCAGGCGCGGGCGCGGGGCGCTTTGTTTACTCCCTGCGGAGTTCGACGTGGAGCTGGGCGGCGGCGGGGGCAGCGGAGCGGGGCGGACCGGAGCGCAGGCGGAGCAGCTCGACATGGGTGAGGAGCGGGCGGGAAGCGGCCGCCCGACAGGACCCGTCCATCACGACCCTTCCCGGCGGTCGTGGAGGCGGGAGCGGTGGGCAGGGTGGACGGGTCGGTGTTGAGCCCTCCTGCCGGGAGGGACGATCTCCTGCCCAGCGGCGGCGCGAGGCCGAGGTTGAGGACCACTCTTGGGCGATGCCCACCTGCCCTCAAGCCAGGCCCTGCCCGCAGGCTGGTGCCCAGGCAGCCGCCGCTGGAGCGCCCGGAGGCCGCGTTGGAGCTGCCTTGAGATGGCGAATCGTCCGAGCAGCGGCAGTAGGGTGTGTTCGGTCATATCCTCAGCTTCTGTACTCCTGACACCTAGCAAAATTAAACTCTGAATCAAGTCTGTAACGGGCTGGAAATAAGGAGAGGAGGTCTTACAGACTAGTAAATGAAGTAGAGGGAATATTAAGGAGAGGCCTTGAATCTGAGGGTTGAGTGATTGAGGTGAACCTGTCCTATTGTGGGTGGTGTTCGAGCAGTGTTTTAGTGTGGGAAAAGCATACACAGTAGCATATAAAAAGAGGGAGTGAGAGTTGTCTGGTGACAGGCAAAGTTACTGACTGAAAGAATTTTCAAATCTTAGGCCTCCATGCAACCAGTGGTAACCTCCTACTTGTGATGTTTCTGTTGAAATACCTTTTTCCAGCTCATTTCTCTTAAGGTTGTCTGTCTGGCAGTAAGAGGTGCCATGAGCAGCACTATGCAGAATGGCAGTTGTTGGTCCCTTTTACCTTCTTGTTTTCCAGGTCTGTAGCATGTATGGCTTCTGTGGTGGGATGGGCTTAGATGAAATGAAGCAACCTGTTATCAGTCTGAATTCCTTCTGAAATATAAGCTTGTTGCTCCTTCCTTTTCCTGGAAATGGCAGATGCCTAGACAGGCAAAGATAGGAAGTAATTTTTATCAAAACATCTTTCAGTAAGATTTTGGTTGCAAATCTTTAATTTGTCTATAATATATTTATCAGTGTTGCCAATAATTCTGGCTTGTTGGATGTTTCATTACCTTTTGCAGGCTTTAAGTGTATTTACAAAGTTATGATTTAACATTAGATGTGTTAGTTATAAAAAATTTTGGTAAAATTTAATTGTTACTGGCTTAGAAAATTAGTATTCTTTCTATGAATTAAAAATCTAGTAGGCATAGATCAGTTATTAGCCTGGCCACAAGTACTGTTGCATGCATTTAGAAAATAAATGAGATGCTGGGGCAAGCCAGTTTTGAAAAAAAAAACAAGAAGGAATCTAAAATCAGCTCCTAGATTTCTCTGTAGCATTAATGTACTTGATTTGGTGCAGCTTTGCTGTTTGTAATGAAGTGATTTAAGATGTATCTACTGATTTATACCAAATTTTAAGAAAAAAAGAAGTAGGTGGTCTTATGGAAGACCATAAAGGTCTTCTGATGCTGAATTCTTTCAGGCTTCTTTTGGTCCTTGTATAGTCTCTGGCACTGAAAAGGTAGTTTGATACAAGCCAAAAAGAAGATGACTCAGATTTTAGCAGATGAGAGAAAAGTTAAAAATAAAATTGTAACCACAGTGAGAACGCTTGATGCTGCTGCAATGTGATTTGCCGGAGTGAGCTACCATAAAATCATAAAATGGCAACATGAACCAGGAGGACATAATGTTGTTGAGCAGAGAGCCGTCTGGGCAACAACCTGGACTTGCCTTTTTTCACTGGAGAAAAGAAACGTCTTGTAGGCCAGTAAGAAATGAGGTCAGTCTGTCTGCCTTTGCATATCTTCCACAGAGCTGGCTGACATTGAAATGTCTTTCTCTTCTGGTTTTGTAGGAGGCTTCTTCTCCACCATCTTTTCCAGTTTGTTTGGAACTCGAGAGATGAGGATTCTCATCCTGGGACTGGATGGAGCAGGAAAAACAACCATTCTCTACAGGTTACAAGTTGGAGAAGTTGTTACCACCATTCCAAGTAAGTGATCCACCCATAGGGAGAGTATTTGCCTGTAGCCTGTGATTTGCCTGCAGCTCTGACACATTAAACTTTGCCAGCTGAACCTACTACATGCTTCCTTCATAAACAAAAGGACCATATGTTGTGGGAGCCTTGCACAGAGCCTTGTCCTGGTTGTACCTAAGGACTTTTCTTAGATAAAAATATTATAAAAGAGTATTTTATGCTGCCCTTCAAAATGCAAAAAGCATTTGACCTCAAGATTGTTAGCGTGATTTTGCAGGCTATTTATGATAGGTCAGCATTCAGTAGATGGTAACTGTGGACTGTATAATTCTTTTGTTTCCAAATATAGCTATTATGTGAATTTCAGAGGTCATTGTTGCTGTACCTGATGGTGTACTTTTTTTTTTTACAAGGGTTATATAAACACTTTTGTTTAACATGGAGAAGAAGAAATCAGGTGATTTGACTTTATGTTCTGTAGAAAATGTAACAAAACTCAATGTGAGGTTTCAAGAGAGAAGATGATGCTTATTTAGAAAATTGCAACTGATTTTACCATTTGTCTTGGCATTCATGCACAGCCACACCCATCCAGTGTGTCTGCCCAAGTGTTCTGGCCATGAGTGCTCTGTGTAACATGAAAGACAAGGGATGCTTTACTTTTTTTCTGTCCCTGTCATGTCTGTTGTGTTCCTCCTGAATCTGACTTTGCTCAGGTCTCTATTACCTTTTAGAAGCTGAGTTTGCTGGGCCATAATCTTTTTGCCCGGGGGTTTTGCTTATTTCAGCCTCCATAAATTTTAAGCAGCCTGTGCCCATGGTTCACTTCCCTGTGCTGTGTTTCTCTGGGCTGGCAGGAAAAGCAATGACATATGTGATACTGCAGACTTGTTGTCATCTTCCAGACATCAGTATCAATTCCTCTCCTGAGAAGTTGGTTCTGCTGTGGTTTTGCTGTGGCTCTTAAAAGAGTGCAGACCTTCTATGGACAGGACACATTCCTTAGTGCTCTCTTGCTGTCAGTTGTGTACCTGGTTATCACAGCTGGCCAGTTCTTTAACCTTGCTCTGTTTCTTCTGGTGATTTCAGACACACTACGATTTTTAACAACCTCACCATTTGTTACCAATCTCTACAATATGTTTACAATGTGGTTTTATTAGCTCAAAAGAAATATTTCTGCATTATTTTGGGTCATGTTTGTTGGGTTAGCTTTTCAAAGGGCATTAATTTCATTATGCAGCTACTGAGAATTTTCAGGTCTGAAAATCTTAAACTGAGTGCTGTGATATTCTTCAGAAAAAGAGGAAAATCACCAACAGTGAAATAGTTTTAACTTTGTTTCAGCCATTGGCTTCAACGTTGAGACGGTGACTTACAAGAATCTGAAATTTCAAGTCTGGGACTTAGGAGGACAGACAAGCATAAGGTAATAGATTTCTTAAAGTCAATTAACGTTCTCTAAGAAGTATCCAGTTCTTGGAATTCTCATAGCATCCACTAATGAAAATTGGTTAAGATTTAAAAAGAGCCCATTCTCCAGAGAGCATTTTCATCTGATGGAATTCAGTTTGTAAAGCCTGTTATGCACTACAGATTGGAAAAAAATAAGCCAGTGTTTTCATTTGTTTCTGGATTTGCTTTGAAAAACAAATTTATTAGTGTAGTAGGCAATTCAATAGCATTCTGAGAAAGAGTGGAGGGGGTGATAAAAACCCGAAAAGATACTTCCTAGTTTGGCATTCTGAAGAACAATTAAGTTTGATTTAGGTATAGACAGTAATTTTTAGGAAGCTTCACAAGTTGAGTAATGAGTCATTAACAGTCATACCCCTGTGTGATCCTCCTGATGCCTGTTTCAGTGCTCAGTAGCAAGGTGCAGCATAGTTAGCTAGTAAGAAAGGTGCAGTTAGAGAGATAAAGGTTCCTTCCCTTTTTACTTTCAGTACAATAATTCTGAAAAGGTGGTTTGTTTTGATCCTTGTTAATTACTTGACTGTATTAATTAGCCATTTAAGATTTCTCTGGTGATCCTTCTTTGGTGGACTGTAATGAGGATGCTTATGTCTTTAAACGTTTTTGGTTTCATGTCCCTCAGTTATGGACCTGATGTCCTGCAGTCTGATTCCTAAATAAATCTGTCCCCAGCATTTCTGTTCTTTTCCTGTTTTCAAGTTGCTTCTTTATTTGCTTTGTGTTGGGNTTTTTTTTTTGTTCTGCATTGAAGAGTATTTGTACAGTCTGTTCGTTTTTGTAGCCTGTTGAAGAAATCTTTTACTTGCCTCCTGGGGCCTTTCACCCCAAAGACACTTTTTACTTCCTCTGGGTGATCTGCTTTTAATTTTTGAGCTAAAAAGAACTGCTAACATGCAAGTAACATGACTGGAACTTCTCTCTCCTCTGCAGGCCCTACTGGCGGTGCTACTATTCAAACACAGACGCGGTCATTTATGTAGTGGACAGCTGTGATCGAGACAGAATTGGCACTTCAAAATCAGAGCTTGTTGCTATGTTAGAGGTAATAAAACAAGGATCACAGTTGTTATCAGTGAAACAAATTGAGAAATTAAAACCTTTTTTGGAGTAAATATGAAATTTGATTCAGTGAACCAAGTGAAGTTTAACTTCACTTGTGAAACTTCAGCCCTCAGCATAGCCCATGCAGCACTTTTGACTGAAAAAGCAATGAATACTCTGCAGATTTTTCATAGGTTTGTGCAGCATTATCTGGACAGTTAATTTCATGTAGCCTTGCAGTCATATGAAAATTTACCTGCCTGCCAGGGCAGCTGCTCAGTACTGCAGTGTGGCAAAATCAAGCCCTGAAGGCTTGACAGTAATTAGTATCCTACTATGTTTTGAAGCTGAAGAACAAATGTAGAACAAGGTAATTAATAAAAGTAAGATGAGTTGAGCAACACTTCCTTTCTTTTGCCCTCCCAAAATACCTACAAGCTCATTTAATGTGCCTTGTTAAATCCAACTACCAGCTTGTTTCATAACTTGGACTGGCCATGTTTGGCAAGTGCTCCTATAGAGTATCATACTGGAATTGAAAATAAACACTATTCTTTCACTAAAGAATCTTCTACAGAACAGAAATCACCAAACAAAATAATTGAGAGCTACTGAAGTTTTTTTCTTATATAGGTTTTCTCTCCTTAAATAAATTCCATAGAAGTCTCTGGAACAACTTCTACAATTTCCCCCTTTTTTAGGAAGAAGAGCTGAAGAAAGCCATTTTGGTGGTGTTTGCAAATAAACAGGACATGGAACAGGCCATGACTCCCACAGAAATGGCAAATGCCCTTGGCTTACCAGCTTTGAAGGACCGAAAATGGCAGATATTCAAAACCTCTGCAACTAAAGGCACAGGGCTTGATGAAGCAATGGAATGGTGAGTACCAGTCATGCTTCATTCCATGCTTCATTCATACCAGTACCAGTTATGCTTCATTCATATGCTTAATTTTACACATTTGGGGAGATTTTTTATAAGACTAGATTTTTGGATAGTCTGACATAAGAGTCCATGTTAGAATGAATGGCTTTCTGCTGGAAGTATTTTAGCAGAATTGAAATGACTTTTCAGTAAACTTATTTAACCTTTTTCCTAGGTTGGTAGAGGCCTTGAAGAGCAGGCAGTGATATGAAACTGACCAGTGCAAGGAAGTGTCAGCTTTAGCCATGATCCTCCTTTCTGCAGTTAAGTATTTTCAGGCCACAGATACTTGTAAATAGGACAAATTTGAATTTGACTTCTGTATTGTGGATGCCTCTCTTCAGCTGTAAAACTGAAATAAGTGAATGTGTACATTATGATACTCCATTTCTTTCTTAAGAATGTACTTATGTTAATTTGTATGAAAGTCTTACTGGCTGAGAAAGTTGGTGGTTTTTTTGTCATCTCCCCTTCCTTTGGTGGTTTTGGTGGCCAGCATGTTGGTGTTGATAGAACACTAATAAAATCTGGAATTGTCAGCTATACCCAGGGGTGTGTTGCTTGCTAGAGGCTGCTTGTTTGCTGCCTGCTTTACAGAAACAAGTCCAAGTGCTGCCAGTTCTAGCAGCCACACAGCTGAACACCTGCAGAGGCTCTTTTAAGCTGGTACTGTTCTACTTTGTAACCCTTCAGTGCAGATACACTGTTACAGTGAAGTACAGCAAGAGAGCTCAAGTAGTGCACTTCTGGCTGCCAATATAGCATTCAGTGGGTGTCTGAAAAGAAAATCAGTATCTTCAGCACACACTACAGCCCTTATGTGCCGGGGCAGTTAACTTGAATTTAACTCTCACCTTCATGAGTTCCTGCACTCTTATCTTAGCCAGAAGCGACAGTTAAGTAGCTCAGTATAGCTGCAGAAACTGAAGGCCAAATCAAAGTCAGGAGGCAGACTTTTCTCTCCAGGACCAGTGCGTTCACAGGCAGGAATGCAGTCATCACAGAACCCATTTATCAAATGAAGTAAAATTTAATATAAAATATCACAGTTGCAGCCCATTCAACTGTACGTGCTCTGGTAAATGTACAGGTTTGGAAAAAATTAAGAAGTTTTAATTTAAGATCCTTAATGAAAAAGGACATAAAAAACACTAATAAATACAATTGAAATATGCAAGTACTTTTTAAAACAGTAATTAGTTCTTTAGCTTGATAGTACTTTTTCAGGAAGGAAAAGCCTTTTCATTCCACCATTGCCATATCTTTCAGTGTGTGACTTCTATGTCGTTTGGCCTTGTACATAGGGCGCAGGGATTCTATTTTTCTCTTCCTGGTTTCCGCTTTATTCTTGTGTCTCTTCAGCTTCCTCCTTGCAGCAATGTCAGGATTTGCTACAGTCTAAGGAAAAACAGGACACTGTGAGTTCATTGACAACTAACAGCAGTCCGTGTAAACATCATGAAATTCTTAAGAAACTGGTGGCTGCTAAGACAACACATGGGTGTTTGTTGATGGGTTCCTCAAAACTGAGGGTATTCAGGCTGCTTTGCCCTTCAGGTAAGCAGGAAACCATACCTGTCAGCTAGAATCTGCACAAGAGGCTGATCCCACACAGTTTCTTTCAAGTTTTGTAGAAGAACTGATGAAACTGTCCTAGTTAAGGATAAAGTTCTTCCTCAAACTCCCCTTCCTGCTGCTCTCAAGCCTTTAGAGAAGCCCTATTTTTCTGTCAATAGAAAGTGGAATCTTACCTGCAAAGCCCTCTGCTTTTTCCTCATTGCTCTTTTCTGGTTGGCCTGTTTCTGCACCGAAGAAAAGGCCAGCGAAAAGGCCTCCAGCCCCACTAACTTCTTGAGAAATTCTATGATTTCTTGGGAAAGGTTCTTCAGTGTTGGATCTGNGATTCCTCTTTCTTTAATAAACAATGGCTGCACTGATAAACCTTGCCCAAACTGGCACCTGTGCAATCCTGCTGGTGCTTCACCAGCTTTGCCAGAGAGTGGCTTTTCAACCAGCAGACAAAAAAAAAATGCTTCTGAGAGGCAGAATTCTTTTAGAAGAGTAAAGTTATCCCAAAGGTAATTACAAGTGGTTTTCCATATATAGCCACTAGGCTCCTAGTGAAATAGGTTTTGTTAGAAATAAAGATGATTTAGCCTTGTCAGTCAGCATCCTTGGTAAGCAAAACAAGAGCTGGCTTAATTGTTGGAATCACTAGTTAATGGCAATATATTAAGAATCACTGAGGAAAAAAATAGATACTGGGGGTGAAAAAAGGCTACAAAGAGGTGCTAAGGGAAAACAGAGCAGGGCAAATACTTCCCTCGGTCTCAAACAGTTCTTCCAAGATCCTCTCAGCAAGGACTCTCTTAAGTCTTACCACCATGCGCCCACCCTTGAGTAATACACTTTTCCCACTACACCACATGCTCAAGCTTTACCCACTTGGACACAGGAGCATGCCTATCTTCATTCCAGTCTTTGAAAATGCAGGTTTCTATTTCAGCTGATGTACACTCTCCTCCCTTCCTGGTATTTTGGTTAGACAGCAAGCAGGTGAAATTCACTGATTCACAGTATCAATGCCTCAACAGACAAAAGGAATGGCAGGTAGTGCTTGTACTGGGGCATAGCTGTGATGCACATCCCTCTTTGTGAGGGAAATCCCTTACCTTGCTCTGCATAGTTGCTGTTCAGCTCCCTGTACAGAGGGGTGAGAATGGTTGGAAGGTAGGGCTTGATCCTGTCTTTCCCCAAATCCACCGAGATTGCTCCCAGAAACTTCAAGATGCAGCTTCTCTGAAAAGAAGTGTGTGGGACATGAAGTAAGGTAAGTGGGAGGGAAACTTCTTAACTGAACTGCTACCAGAGGGCTATGCACGACTGTTCAACACAGCATGTGTTGTTTTAGACAACTGAGTCACAAATTCACTGCTGTTGCTATGTCTTGCTGCATCCAAATACAGCCTTTAGAGAGACACAACCCCTGTTGTGTGAGCTGCGACTGGGCTGGCAGCTGTTGACACTTTGAATAGCAGGCTTGTTCTCACTGTCCTCAACTGAAGACACGAAAGTTCAACCTAACTCTGTACCATGTGCTTTTCACAGTGCTTTTCATGCTGCTATCTCACACCTCCCCTCCCCTTCTCCTTACAAGTTACTCCATACTGCCATTCCCTTGCCTGCGTAAGCCTAGCATTCCTGGGCACTGCACCCCTTCAGCTTGGTGCCTTGGGGTTTACCACTCTTCCACCAGCCCCCAGGAGGCTGGAAGCAATCAGCAAGAATGAGACTGGCACAAGCCTTTCCTGAGAACCCCAAAATGAAAGGCTTCTTTCTTCAATACCTACTAATCCTAGCTTCAGTGCCAGCTCACAGCACCCTCTACACCTTGTCCCGTGAAAGCAAAGAGCCAGAGCAACACTATCCTGTAGAAATGCCCACCTCATCAAAAGCAGTGGGACTAACACTGTTCTTACCATTAAAGGGACCTTAGGGGAATATGCTGCTTCTCTCTTTGCCATGACAGAAAGCTTCTTCATTAACCACAGCAGTGTGGCTAGCTGGCCTTTCTGTTGTGTGTCCCCTCTTTCTTCCTCTCCTGGAGCAGAAGTATCTCTCTCATCCTGTGAGACCTCCTGCTCTTCCACTTCACACCTGAGTTCTCCATTTGTCTCTTTACCTTCTTCTGAGGCAGGGGCTAGCAAGTAAACAACTTTGGCCACAAAAAGTAAATTCTTTATAACCTGAAGTGTGGAAACAGGGGAGTCGGTCACTGTGGGTTACCTCTGTAAGCACCAGTGCATGTTAAGAGCCAAGAATCGATCTGACAGAGGAACTTGCCAACCCAGGAGTCTGCAATGGCAGAGATCCCAGTCCTGCCCTGCATAGTGCTCCCCCTTTATGTCCCTGCCACCCCTCAGTAGGCTGACACTACAGTGGGGACTTTCTGGGCCCACAGCTGCTCAGATGCCCTGAGCAGAGCAGCTTGCTCTGCTTGAACCTACTGAGCCACATGCCAGACCATCTCATCTGCCCTGAGCCACCAGCACTGGACAACAGCAGTGCTGTCCTGACTGGGACACAATATCCCTCAACTGCAGGGCCTGCTCTGTACCCTCCTGCAGCCCCAGACAGGATTCTGCTCTTACCTGCTCACTCAGAGACACATCCAGGAATTTGGACTGCAGCTGATGGCAGAATGCAAATATGAGTTCCTTCATCTGGGGAAATGAAAAAGGAGAAAGGAATGACTCCATTGAAAGGAGCTGGTAGCAGGGACTCAAAGCAGTATTTTGCAGTCACCAAAGCCAGTTCCCAGGGGAGACCAAGGGATCAGCTCAACACAACTTCTGCCTGTATCTTACAATCTAGAAAGGTATTTTTGTGCTACTGAGAATAAGACCCCCAAGAAGTCCTCTCCCAGCAGCAGAGACACCTTCTCAAATGCTTTAAGTGATGAGGATTAGACAGCAGACAAGTGACTAAAAGAGAAACATGCATGCCAAATGATGAACTATTTTTATGACCCAGTCAGGAAATGGGCATGAGCAGAGTGAAGAGGCAGTATAGACATCATTACCTTTTTGTCCAGTTCAGCAGTCAAGAAGACTGTGGATGCACACAGCTCTGCTGGTACCTTTTTTCTCTTCCCTGCCCTTCTTTCCTTCCATTTGTTGACAAGGTCTTCTGGCTTATAAGATGCAAACAACAAGCCAAAGATCTCAGTGGCTGTCAGCCAGACCCAGCTATGAGGATACCACAGGTGAGACTGGACATGATCTGGGGGGAAAAAACACCTCTTTCAGCAAAGGACATGGTCCATTGAGAGCAAAAATAAAACTAGCAATAAACACTCCCAACAATTACCACAGCATATGCTGCAATAAAAAAAGGTGAATGAAATTAACTGTGCTCACCTGCTCAGAACATAATAAAAGACTTTCTAGCAACTCAGTCCAGCCAAAGCAGAGTGCAGCAAAAACCTACAGGTAGCCAAATGTCCCCACAATCATCAGGCAAGTCATATTTCTGCAACAACTATGCCCCCCTCAGGGACTTGGTGCCACAGCTCATCTGCTCATGATGACTGGGGACTGGCTGCTGTGAGAATTGTGTCAGCTGGTCCTGCTGCTGATGGTCAAATCAAACCCCTGGAGAGAGGCCAAGGATGCTTCAGAGAAGAAATGGAGCTGCCCATCAGCAAAATCCAGGATAACAATGGTTATCTGTATCTCACTAAAGGCATCTGACAGGCTGGACTCTTCAAAGTCACTAACCAGCCACATCAGGTCTTCTGATTGCAGCAAATGAAGCAGTTAAATTAAGGAAAACAAAATGCCAATAAACCAGCCTGATATTGTAGAATCTCAAACACAGGGAAATTGCTTGAATCAAGTAACTCCCAGGTCTTCACATCCTGACAGATACACAGTATTTAGAGCACTATTACCACCTGTCATCATTTCCTGGCTGGTATGTATGATCAAGGAAATCTCATCTTCTCAGGAGAGCTCAATGTTTTCATCCAAGAGAATGTAATTATGTTGAAACATGCAATAGTTTCCAACTATTTTCTCTAGGGGTAATAGAATGTACTTCCCAGCAACTAAGACAGAGGGTGTGTTGTTTTCATCAATCATGTAACCTTTTCCATTAGCAACTTCTCTTTCATTGCCCAGTAACTGCTGTGTGTTAGCATTTTGCAGAATGCAAACTTTGTATAATAAAGTTCAGTCATTTATATTAGCGTGTAAAAAACCACAAGGCACACAAAGGATCTTTCTTGTAACACAGCTGTAATAATTCCTTAATGATACTTACTCCAGATACTGCTCACAACATCATTGTTCTTGGTTAATTGAATCAAGTTGCACTCTGTGATCAGCTTTTTTACCAGCACAAGAAAGCTGAATAGCAGCCTATCTGCAGCCTTCTCCTCTTCCTCTTCAGTCATCTAATAAATCAACAAGTCAAGAAAGATACTTATGAGAACCTGAGGACAGTGCTGATTAATCCTCCCTAGATAAATTTCAGATCAACCATTCAAAAAAACCAGAATACTGACTTGAACCAAATTCTCAATATAAACAAAAGCACCTCCACTGAAGCAGTTCCTCTGGAGACAATCTCTGCAGGAGATTGTATTAGAATCATTCTTCTTCCTTTTTATACAGACATTACTATAACAAACTGCTGGATTTCTAAAAGCACACAATTACACACATTATGTCTGTGCATGTATTTATGTGGATTTGATTCTCATCATTAGAGCCCAGCTGAGTGCAGATTTGCCTGTATCACCTGGGAAGCCTTGAGTTGTTATGACAATGTGTATGCTGCCTGTGGGCCTCACCCTGCCTGCAACCACCAGCTGGCTTGAGATAAGTTATCAGTACATGTCACAGCATAGGGTTACACCAAATTTCTCCTCACTGCAGGTATTTTATTTTCATCTCTTGCCAATTTACAGATCCTGAGGTTCTTTTCTCTCTTGCCCTCTTGTCCAAGGGCAGCATGATGAACATTACTAACATTCATGGCAACTTCCCAGGCACAGTGACTGGGATCCCTTTGGGATTATCACATGCCAAGAATAATCTGAGGCAGCCTTGTTATTCTGAGTTAATCATGTGCACTAAAAAGATTTTCCATACAACAAAACCATTGTCTGAAGTACAGGAAGGGAACCCCTTTGAAAGCTAAAGCTGTAGATAATACTAGCAGACTGTCACAAGCTATGCACTCCTGACATGCAATGCTTACACCAATCTCTGCAGCTAGCAGACACATTTTCCACACTGCAAGGAGCAATATACATGCTGGTTACACTGTATGGCTGCAGGCTCAGGGCAGGTGTCTTTGC
>VZUA01018789.1:698-13624 GCA_013401035.1 Horornis vulcanius | reverse complement strand
AAGCCTGAAATTCTCAGCCTCCAGTGTTCCAAAAGACTCCCACTCTCAATGGGAAGAACACAGCTCTCAGCACAGTAATTTTTGATTAAAGAATCAGTGCAAGGTGCAGAAGGAGGGGAACCAAACCAGTGTGAACAGCAGTGGTGCTGGGATGTTTTAATAACCACTCTCACTGACAGATGGGCTGTGCAGATCCCTAACTCGAAAGGACATCCCTACACAGGCAGCCCCCAGGCCTGGCAGCACCTGGCTGTGTCACAGAGAGCTCAGGGACTGAGAAGGATGAGGCCACACTCACTACCCAGCAGCGCTGCCTCCTGCCCGCCCTCGCTGCTCCAACCTTTGCAAACAACAGCCAGGAGGAATAATTCTAATGTTCTTGTGTTAGAAATTAAAAATTAACTCCCCTTTAGTGATTACAGGACCTCTCCTTACAGCCCTCTATGTTTATAATAGCAAGTGAGGGACAGAATTGAGATTTAAATTTTGATCTTAAATCATGTGGTTCACCCTTGAGAGGACAGAGCTGGGTGTGAGAGGATGTCAAAGGATATCTGAGCCAGAGAGCTCCTCCCCTGCACACCACAAGGCCCTCACTGCCTCCTCTAGCACTTTCCAAGCCCTCTCAAAATGAGAAAAATTACTGCTGCAGAGGTGAAAGACATCAGCAGAGCAGATGGAAATGGATTTCCTCTCTCTGCTCTCAGCTCCCTGCAAGCTTTGGCAGAGGTCTGTGTTAATACTGGAAGCTTCCAGAGAGCCATCAGTAGTGGATGGTCCCTGCATGGGCTGTGTGATCCCCTACCAGCCTGAGACTGCCTCCCTTTGCTTACAGCCAGCTTTAAGTGCTTTTGGCCAAATTTCCACAGTACCATTCTTATTAACTCACTTACCACAGGAGATTTTCCACAGGCTTTGCTTATGGGAAAAGAAAAGAAAGAAAAGTTGATTGCAGAGGGAAACTTTCACCCAGCCCTTAGAGCTGGGCAGCACCAGGAGCACAGCCCAAGGGGCAGAAGTTTTGTTTGGATCCACCAAGCTTGTGGGTGTCCTCTTTGTATGAACAGGCAAACTTGGGATATTTTGGTGCAAACCCAACTCATGCAGGTACATCAGCACACCCTGTATTTAGGTTTGAAGCTGAGGCATGAGCACCAGTGGGATTTGGAGCACATTCTGTACATCATGAATGGTCACATTTGTCATCTGTCCCTTTCCCTAGCATAGCCAAGTGAGGTGGAGGTTCCAAAAGCAAGGGGATGCTCAGGGCAACCCAAACTGTGTATCAGTAACTGAGGGAGAAAAAGGTAAAACAGCACAGAAAAAAGGCAGAGGGAAAGGAAATGTTTGACTAGAAAAATTGATAATTGATGTGGACTGTTGTCAAGCTTGAGTGATACACATGTACTGATGAGGCTGAGGATTTCTCTGCCTTCCCACATGCCCTCAGCAGAGAGGGGCCAGCTCTCAGCAGATCACAGACATCTCTGCCCTGGAGTCTCTGCTTGGGCAAGGAGTGGGCATGGGGAGTGCAAGGGAGCTCAGGAACATCAAGCAGGGGAAGCAGAGCATCTCCTGAGTGAAGCCAGACTCAGCTCCCTCAGCCCAGTGCCTCTCCTGCAAAAGAAGGATGGAATTCTGGTTGAAATTATTCAGCACTGGGAGGCAAAAGCAATTCCTAACAGATGTTTTATTCCTTCTCATGCATAAGGTGTTCCATTATCCATAAAAATACTCTTAGTCCCAGGCAAGAAACCAAGAGTCAGGAATGCTGTGGTTTTGGAAGGAAGGTGCAAGGCTCTCCACAGACAGGCTTGCTTCTGCCCTGGAAATCCTGAGGAAGGATTCCCAGCCCTGAGAATAATTGTGGGGAGTTGCCCTTGAAACTAATGCCCACTGTTTGAAATTAGTTTCCACCTCCACTCTCCCCTGCCAGCTCAGCTTTGCTGGGGGTGCAACTGGGGCTGGCAGAGACCCCCCAGTTTCAGCCAAGGCAGAGCAGGAAGCTCTGCTGCCCCTGCAGAAAAAAAGTGCTGCATTTTCTGAGACTTTCAGAGGACTGAGAAACTCTTTTCATTTCACATCTTTTGCAAAANTATATATATATCTATCTCAGAGGGGTTTATAATTGTCCTCTTTCATACAGGAAAAGCCTGGGCCCAAACCAGTGGGGACAGGGCTTAGTTGGTGTTGCACAAAGGGCACTGCAAAAGGTTTGCCTTTCACTCACACAAGGGAATTTAGGTTTTTGTCACCAGTGACAAAGCTAAGCCTCAGGATGTGTCAGTTTTCCTGACTTGGTGCAGGTGATCAGCACGCTGGGAACCTGGGAGGCAGAAGTTTCCAGGTGACAAGCCAGCAGTGAAGCTGCTTTTTTGCCTCATGTCGTTTTGAGTCTCCAGCTTTGCTCTTCCCCCACTGTCCCTGTGCTGTGCTGCAGACTGCTCTGCCGAGCTCAAGGCTGTTTCCTCACTGTTCTGTGGGGTAAAAGCCCCAGGTCAGGAGCAGAGCTCTCCTCTCACAGACAACATTAAAACAGACGTGGAACAGAGCGGGGAACTTGCTTTCCCCACTTTCCTTTTCATGGCAAGGCACTGAATGGTTGGGACTGCTGAGAAAGCCAGTGCCTCACTGTGAATGCAGAGTTTCTAGCTTTGATGACTCCACATAGAGGCTTTTAAGCACAATTCAAGGGTTTGAATGTTAGGAGGGATAGAAAAAAAGTTCCTTAAAATAAAATCCAGCTTGTTCTAGCAACATTTCTGTATGGGAGCATCAGCCCTTTATTTCCTCTCCAAGCAAAACTATTTTTAATTAGTGTTAGGACAGATCATGAAGTACTGTTAAACCTTCACTGAATGCCCATAGTTTCAGGACTCAAGGAAATTCTCAATAATCACAGAATCATAGAATGGGTTATGTTGGGTTTGAGGGACCTTAAAGATTATCTATCTAACCCAAAGGGTTGAGGGTTTCCCCTGAATCGTCCAATTTAGCATTTATCAATTCTTAGAAGGAGGGCATATGCTGATGGGCAGGGACCACCAGGAATTCTCAGATCCTCTTCAGAAGAAATCAGATTGACCTTCAACGCACAGGCTGAGCAGTTTAATTGCACCTCCATTGGGTTACAGGCTGGTTCCTCAGTACATATTCAAACAAGCCCAGCCATGAACTCTCCAGGGCAGTGCATAGCTGAGTTCATCTGATTTCACAGCCCTTGGGCTCGTTCTGGTGAACAGGCAGAGATGCCTGAAGGTGCTCAGCTGCTGCCACAGCCCAGGAGTGCCTCTGCTGCCCCTTTTGTCTCTGCTCTGCTCACAGGGCTCAGCTGGCACAGTTTGGTTGAGTGTTTTCTTTTTGTTTTTTTTTCACTTTATCTGCCTTGTTCCAACGTTTCTCAAGGACCATCCTCTTAGACCCATGAGTGCTGCTGTCAATTCTCCAAGCTCTAAATAGTAGGGTGGTTTCACCAAAAGACAAGAGAAAGCACAGCCAGCCACTCAGCTGAGACTCTCAGAGAACCCTGGAGATTCAGGAGTTCCTCAGTGGGAGCTTCGTGGCTGAACCTCAGGGGCTCAGCTGTGCTCTCCAGGCCTAGGCTGAGCAATTTCCATACCCAGTGCTGAAAACACTTGTTTTACTTTCCTAGCAAAGTGATGACTCTGTTCTCCCTGCACAGTGTCAGCAACATCAACCAGGGATCTGCTGTGGCCACAGTGACCTCAGTTTAAACCTGTCCTGATTGTTTGTTGCTTTAGTCACTCATCCACATCCTTCTGTCTGTGACATCCCATGCCACACAAACACTATTTGTGAGCATTTCTGCTCCTGCACTGGAGGATGGCTGTGTTCAATCCCAATTATGGTCAGTGAAGTTTAAAAAAAGGCGAATTAATCACTTCTGCAGGCTGAATCACCACCTCGAGGTGCTTCTCTGCAGCAGAAAACACAAAGAAACTTCGCCAGTAAAAAATCAACACCCACGGGAAGGAAGAGAAAAAAAACATTGCAAGAGCAAGATGAGGCCAGGGCTTCAGCTCCTCAGTCCTGCTAACTCAGTACACTGGGCCACTCATTCAACACCTAGAAGGTGTGATACAGAGGCAAAATGAATTCTAGGAAACTGAAAAGATCATTCTAGAAGAAACAGAGACTCAATTTCCAGTGAAGAAAATACAAAGGCTGTAAAAGCACATTTTTCATGGCTGTTTTCTTTACAAAACCCTACAGAAATAGTGAGATTTTTAAATTTCTTGCACAGCAGAATTTAAGTTTAGAATTTTGACCAAACCAGAAGCAAAGGACAGTGCACAACCAGGGCACCCCAGTGAACTCCTGCAGTGGCATTCCCTGAGCCAGGAACAGCCTGAACTGACTTTCCAGTCTCCATGGGCCAGAAACCAAAGGCAGGCACGGGCCAGACTTGTGCTCTTAGCTTTCCTGGAAGTTACCAGGATAAAATTAAACTAAAAACCCAGAGCACCATTCATCAGCATCTTTTTTACAGAGCTCTTTGCTTTGTCCACCTCCAGAGGGGGATCTGATGCCAGGCACAGCCCACAGTTCCATGGCATAGCCAAGTCACCATCTGCTGATGGGGTGCAGCAACATTTCAAGGTTGCTGGGTTTGGTTAGTTTTGCAGAACTTTTCTGCATGTGTGCCAAGTATGAATATCTAAGGTTTCCTTGACTGACCAGGGGAGCCTTGTAGCTTTGAAAGCAAAAATGCTTCAAGGAGAGTTATAGAAGTGGGAGGATATTCAAACTTTCTGGCCCCATAAGATGAAAATAATAATTTCCTGCTGCTGGCAAGGAAATTGAAACCTTTCCTTGCTTACCCATGAAGACATTCCCTGGCATCAGCAGTCTGAAAACTGCAAAGCTTTTCTCTTTTTTCTTAGGAAAGGACAGAACACCTCAAAAGTCGAGAGAGCAATACCTGGTGGAGTTTGCCTGAGCAGGGAGCACTGCCCAGATGGAATAGGCAGCAGCAGCAGAAGTCCCTCACTGGCTTTAGGCTGAAGCCAGTGGCCAAAAGCAGCTGTTCCTCCCTTGCAGCTCCGTGCTCCACTGTAGCAGGACTTGCAGAGATGTGGAGAGTGAGCATTACACAGCTCCCTGTGGCCCCAGCCCTGCTCAAGGGAAATTAATTAATTTTTTATTAAATGGGAAATCTCTCCAGAGTCCTCCTCCCATGCCCAGCCTCACAGCAGCCTGGTTTCCATCTAGAAGACATCAGTAAAACATTTGTCCTCTCTGACCTTATCTGAAGGAAGAGGTTGTTGGGTTTTCTTTTCTGAAATTGACAGAAATCAATGGAACCAAAAGGAGTTTTTGGTTTTCTTTGAGGTGCTCCACATGCAAGCCATCACCCACCACCTGCCCCAGGTGTTTCCTGGCATAGGGGGTTGGACAGGAGGACCTCAGGAAGGCACAAAGAAACTGGGATTTGTGTGGGGATACAGAGCCCTGGAAGCTGGTGCTGATGCCTTTCAGTGCCTCTTGTCAGGAGCCTCAGAAACCAAGAGCACATGGTGCAAAATGCAGCTCCTCTCCTGCCTCCATCCCTGTGTCCACCCCAAACCCCAATTTGTTTGGATTTCATCACACAGCCTGAGTGAAGTTTTATACCAAGGAGTGCCAGACTCTCAAAAAATCCACACACAGGGAATGTGCACTACAAAATTCTTATCAGCTCCATGTAAGAAGATAAATATGAGCTTTCTGTCTGAGGTGTCTGTGAATAAATCTGAGCTACTGATGCCTGTGGGTGGCTCTGAGTGAAATATTCACTTCTCGCTAATGGAAATATTTTGATTAACAACTTTATTTGCCTAGTGGCAAATACCACTTTATTTCCTTTTAAATCAAAGACAAGTGTCATAAAAGATTTCATTTGCACATTAACAAGATATTTATAAAGTACTTGGTATTTGAGTTCCCTCAGCAGGCAATTACAGATATGTTCTATTTTTTGAACAGTTTTGGTTAGGTTTTTTAATTAGTCTCAAGGTGACTTCTAACACTCAAATACATCCTGACGGATTCCCCAGGAAACTGCTTGTAATAATTAGTTCCTCGTGCTTGCTGCAGCACTTCTCAGTGCAGGCAGTCACTGAAAGGTCTGGTTTTCAAAGCACTGAGGGCCAGGAAACAAGGGTGAAGCACAGGCCAGCAGTGTTTATAGGCAGAGGATTTACCTTCAGGTATGTGTGAGCCCAGAGGAGGAGCCTGCTGTAAATCACTTTAATTCAAATGCTGCCTTTTGCCGTGGACTGGGGGAAGGAAGTTCTCTCAACCCCCAGTGCCTGTGGGTACAGGGCAGTTCATCCTTGCTGGGGGATCTCTCCTGGCAGCACCCGGGCTCTGGAGCACTGGGAGCTGCTGTTCTCTGCTCACACCAGGGCACACTCCTCCTCCTTGCCTCCTGCCAAGGGTACTCCCCTTAAAAGCTGAGATTTGGAGTAAGCTGGAGAAGGCTGTTGTAGATGAACAGCACTTTTGTTGCTCCTGCTGATGCCTTAGGATTTCAGCTTTTATATTTTTTGTGTATTTGTAATCTGGCAATTCTTTAGTGTAGAACTCTAAACTCCATATACAGCGTTGGCTGCTGCTTCCCCATTTTGCTCAGACACAACAATTCCTCTCCAGGCCTGGGAATCAGGGACACCTCACTGCCTCGGGCCATGAGAAATGTAAAACAAAAGAGAGCTGGGGGAACAAATTTGGGGTAAATGACTTCATTACCTGCAGCTGTAATTGGAAGATGAACCCCAAATATGCAAATGGAAAAGACCTTTAAAAGTGTGAAAACCCGTGACACCCTGGTCCAAAGGCCTGGGTGGGTTTGTCTGCCCTAAATGTACCTGAAGGCCCTTCAATAACTGTAACTGCTTTTTATTCTCTTAATTTTGTCTGGCCTCTGTTTTCAGGTAGCCCCAAAGGCATCACGGCCCCACTGCCCACACCAACCCTGCCATGCGGGGCAGCTCCTGTCCAGCCAGAAGGGTTCAGGTGACACTGCCAGCCCTGCCCTTAGTGCAGCCACCCCAGGAGCTGCCAGGCCCCATCTCTGTCCCCAGCAGCAGTGCTGATGCCTTACCTGTGCCTCTGTCCCCCCAAGGTGAGCAGCACCCAGCAGGGGCCGGGCCGGAGGCGGGAGCAGCGTGTCCTGGTGATGGTGGTGGTGATGGTGGTGTGCTTCCTCCTCTGCTGGCTGCCCTATGCAGCTGTGGCACTCATAGCCACCTTTGGGCAGCCTGGGCTCATCACCCCTGCAGCCAGCATCATCCCAGCCATCCTTGCCAAGAGCAGCACTGTCTACAACCCCATCATCTACGTATTTCTGAACAAACAGGTCAGTGAAACGCTCTCCCCTTCCTTCATTTGGATTCAATGTATGCAAGGAGTGAAAAAACAGTGAGGGGAGATAAAGAGAGCATCAGTGATACCACTCAAATCCAGGAGAGGGAAGCTCTGGAAAGGGGCTCCAAGGAGCAAATCTATTTGACAGATCTGTGCTTTTGAAAGCTGGACAACCAGCTTCCCATATGTGCATATGGCAAATGATAGGTCCTTCCTTTCCATTGCACAATTTGAGAAAAAGAGAAGAAATCCCTGTTCTGGCAAGAGTGGAAGCACCAGGAATTGTCTGAGGTGACTCAGAGAGGTGAAGCCTTGTGAGGATGTGAGCTCTTGCTGCCCCACGCCGAGCCCCAGCACAGCACACTGCCCACAGTAACTCCTCCTCTTCACAGCACCAGCTCTGCCCTCCCTGATTTATTCTTTTAACTCCCCTCAAATCCTTCAGGCACTCTTTGGTCCTGCTCCCTGCTCCTAGGAGCTGGTGGGAGCCCTGAGCAGTGAGGATCTGCCTGAGAGCACGCAGCAGGCAGGAGCTGCACAGGGACAGAGAATAAAAGTGAAGATGAGCAGAGATCTTCAGAGAAAAACACAGAGCATCAGAGCTCTTCCAATCCTCAGCCAGGTCCTGCCCCACCAGCCCATGTGCTCAGGCACAGTTCATTGATCTTTGCACTGCTGGGATTATAGCAGGTGGATCATTTGTCTCTCTGAGTTCAGCAAATCCTCCACTTGCAATGATTTTTGGAAGCTGTCAGGAAGCACAGACAGTAAATTGCTCACTCTCTTGAAAACAAATGATGATGGTAAAAGATTGATTTAAGTCTGGCTTAAATTAGCTGTGGGTGTTTTTACTGGGACATGAGAAATTCCCAGGGAGTGAAAGTTTCCATGACACCATCCATCATCTCCACAGCATCCATCAGCTCCACTCACTGCCACAAACAGCTCAGGGGGTGCAGAATTCCCTGACATCTTCCCTGGGATAGGAGCACTTCTTTCCCTTCTCCTTTGCTATTAACTTTTGAATAAACTCTCCCATGGAACCACCTGGAACACTGGAGAGCTGCTGCCACCCCTGAGCAGGGGAAAAGCCCCAAGCACAGCAACACACAGAGGGTAACTCTGACTCACTTCAGACACATCCAGCCCTGGTTAAACGCAGAGAGGCAACTCAGAAATCACAGGCTGATCTAAGCGTTTGCATGGGCTGGAAAGAGAACTCCAAAACACAGACTGTTCTAAATGAATATTTTACTAAATAGCTTGCTGAGAGACACCAACTAAACTGGGCTTATGCATGTCAGACCCCTGAAGTTCACCATAAACTTCTACTACTAGTGCTCCATGCATGCTTCATTTTGTTTGTGGAGGGGTTTTTGTGTTGTTTTTGGTTTGGGATTTTTCTTAAGTTCCACTTGTTTTCCATTGCTCAATGCGTATTTTATCAGCAATCAGTGCTCAGGGTTCTATAATCAGTGCAGAATAAGAAGTCAGCAGTCTGGGCTTGTCTGCACTCAGGAGAGAACCTCAGACCACAGGATGCTGAAGCCACCCAGAAGTGCCAGGCAGGGGAAAGCAGGAGGTGTTGGTCATGAAGAAAACCACACTCACCACCAGCAGCATTCCTGAGGCTGTGGAAATCTATAGGAGATGCCTTGACAACTCACACAGCTGGCACTGCCCTCCCATTCTGTGCTATTGCTAAAACAATTCTATGTCCAGGCTCTCACCCTGCTTTGGTAAATGCTCAGAAATCTCTAATCAGGCTGGATAAAATCTGAGAACAGGTCAGACAAAGTAACATCCACACAGAGGAAATGCATCCAGGCAAGGACTAGGTGAGGGTTAAACAGATTGAAGAGACTCTCAAGCTGTAGCAGAAATTTACTGGGGATTAAACAGATGCAGAAAGGTACCTGGGAAGAGCCACATGAACTTGACCAGGAGGGGAGGGGCAAAGCAAAAACTAGAAAATATTCACTACTCCCCAAGAGTTTTGAAGCTGCTTAATGTTTCAGTGCTCAGTGGTGAGAGGCTGATGAAAAAATAATGATTATCATAAAGTAAGTGTTCAATCCTGAGAAAATGCAGTTTCTCACTGAAAAAAAAGGAACCTCAGCTGATGCAAAAATTGTGTAGAACTTTTAAAAAGCCACTTTCCCCAGCAAGCAAGGCTGCTGATGAAAAACCAGCATGATTTTTCACTTGGCTGTTGGTAACAAGAGTTGTCAGAGGTTGTTGCTAGCAGCTGTGTTGTACAAAGAATTACCAGTAAAGTTGTTTTGGATTGTTTAATGTAAAGAGATCAGCATTTGACCCTGCAGCTTTAGGGAGGCCATGCACACAATCCACACCACCGAAAATACCTGTTTTTTCAGCTACAGGCAGTTTCCCTACCTTCATGCTTAGCACATTCCCTCTGCTCTCAGATTCACAGAATGTTTTTCCACGCAGCTGAACAAATCCCTCCAGTTATGGATATTGAACCAACCCCTTCTGAGAGCTTAAACCAAGTTTTCACCTTTTCCCTGGTCAAACACAAACCAAAGCAGCCAGCACCAGTTTCATTGGTAATTCAATCAGTGCAATCCATACCACACTTTCAGCCATGGGATCTATCCCTAAGCTGACTGCAGGCCAGCAGGAGTGGTTGCCAGCTCCCCAGAATCTCTGTGCCACAGCACAGCTGTCATCAGCTCAGTCAGGTGACAGGACTCTGCAGCCCTGAAGGCAGGCTGGAGAGCATTTAGACCCTTCTGTTCTCTGCACTGCCACAAAGTCAGTCATATCTGTAATCAATAAAAACACAGGACAACTGTTTCAGGCCTGTTACCTGAAATTTTGCCTATGGCTCTCTCCCCTCTGTACTACTCGTGCTGAGGTCAAGCTCTCTTGACACAATGACTTTTTTTTTTCTACAAAACATTTCAACCTCCAGTACAAAATATTATCACACCCATGTTGTTCCAGAGCTATCCCAAGAACATAATTAATACAAAGATCATGAGATAAAGCCTGTCTTATAAAACCTGAGGTGAATTAAATTCCTGCTAACTTGCTGCTCTCTTTTGTGTGACAGTTTTACAGGTGCTTTGTGGCCCTCCTGACATGCAACAAATCCACTGTGAGCTCCTTTCCCAGGGTAAAAAAGCAACAACAAAACCCAGATCCTAAAGAGCTTCTGCCAAAGCCCACCCAAGCCCACCCACCCCAAAAGAGAGATCCAGAGTGTGGTGCTGTGGGACAGCTCCAAGACACAACCTGCACGTGAAGAGAGGAGGCAAAGAGGCTCTCCAGGAGGGAAGGATCACCTGCAGATGATCCCTCCCTCCCTCCTTTGGATTATGCTCCTCCAAAAGGCCTCACATTGCTTTTCCATATCAACCTGAATAGATTATGAAGAACTATGCAGTTACAAAGTGGAGCTCTACTAAAATTTAAAGTGTATGTATTGGTTGTGTTTCAAATAAATTGCAGCTGAAACTTAGGAAAATAAGCATTTTAGGGAGTTTTATTTTTAATTATCAGCTTACAAAGTTACTGCACCAAAAAAAAAAAACCAAAAAAAAACAAACCAAACTTCCTCCCAACACTCAGTGAAGGAGCCACCCTGAATGCAGAGTTGGGTGAAGTCCTTGTCTCTGGCAATCTGCCATTGGTGAGCATTAGGAGCAAACAGGAGTGGTTCCAGAGGTGCAGGTACCACACTGGCACCTGTGGAGCCAGGAGGGCCAGGCCAGCCAGGGGAGGCTGTGAGCAGTGCACACTGAAACCCTGCAGCCCTGGCAGGAGTGGGAACTGACTGCTTTTACCCAGAGCTGTCCCTGTGAGCCCAGCAGGAAAGTTGGGTGGACCCACAGGATCTTCCTCCTGCACCATCTTTGGGAAGAAAGGGACAGGTGGTGACTCCTCCAAACAGAAAAGCCTTGGAAAGCCTCAGAAGTGCAGCTGGAGAAGAATTATAAACAAACAAACAAATAAATAGAGAACAACCTTCTCCTCATTAACTCTGAGCACAATCTCAATATTTAGACAGTATTTTCATCCCAAATTGGAAGGAAAACATGAAACAGCACCATTCTATGGAGAGTTACTTTTCAAATCCCAAACTACATGGAAATGCTTTCTTTCAGAGGAGTTTCACACAGAAGCAAATCCACAGCCCTGCCAACACAGCTGTCAAATCTTGCACCACAGTGCTTTAATTACCACGTATCAGCACAGGGGTCTGAGTGAGTGAACACTCTGTGCATATCACTACCAGGGAACCTGCTCCAAAAGGGTATTTTTGATTTTTCAGATGATCAAAGCTGTCTTTTTCTTCCAGGGATGTGGGTTTATTTTTTTCTTTGCAATATTAACAAAAGCTTCCTTGTAGTCACAACATTATTTCACAACCTATTTCTTTTTTTATCTCTAAACCACAATTGTACTAATAACCTAAATAACCCCAAATGTTTTCAAATACAGAAGCAGGAGCCATGAATTGAGGCTTTTACTGAGATTATATTAGTGGATGAAATCAAAGCAATGGATGCACTTACTGCTAAGCAGTAGTAATCAATTCCAAAGCACATATTTTTAAAGAGTAGTTTGTTATTTTCAGATTAGAAAGCACGCCACGAAATTTTCAGTTCATCTTTTCCCTTGGTATTGTCTCTAGGTGGATTGTTAAATTCCAGTATGAATTTCTACATTAATAATAATACTGCAGCTCTGTGACTGGTGGTTTTTGTACGTGCAAGAATCTGTTCTGTCTTAGAGCATACAAATCTAGTGCTGGTAGATGTCTCTGAGGTGTTAAATAGTTCATGGTTTGTGATAAAAATGGATGTTTTCAACACAAATTGTTGGTTTCTGTTCCATTAACCCTGTAACCTGCTACAAACAGCACCTGAGAGTAGCTTGTAACTGCCCTGCTTGGAAACATGCAGGATGTAGTAGCTGTAAATAAAAATACTCTCCTGTGGAACCTCACCAACCTGATCTCCTGAACAACTCACTACCACAGCCCTCACACAGTTCTCAGATTTGGCACCAGAGATAGCAACTGCACTTGCGTTGCCCAGCTGTTCCTTTGGGATCCTCTGGCCAATTTGCTGGAAAATACAATCTAGGTGATACCAATTTTATGCAAAACATACAGAAAAGGCCCTACACACACACCTGCACAAGCCAAACAACACAAATATCCTCAGATTTCAATTTACACTCCTGAAGTGAGAGCAAAATTCCCCTCCTTGAAAAGGAGGTACAGCTCCCATTATTTTCAATGAGTGTACTTTCTGAGATTTATAAGCAGCTTGTAATTTCATTTCAGCAGGTAGATTTGCTGTCTGCAATGGCTATCATTAGAACAGATGAGCATTTCATAGCCATTGGATTTTTTTTAATCCAAGCACTGTAGCTGTGTAACCAGCAGTATCACAGGGTGTTCAGCAAGCAGTCAAGCCTTCCCTTACTGTTTTTCAGCACCTTCAATATATGAAAAATTAGCTAAATGCCTGAAATTCACCCCTAGCATCACTTTGCATCTTTTTTTTTTCTTTTTTTTTTTT
>VZUA01018748.1:0-15598 GCA_013401035.1 Horornis vulcanius | reverse complement strand
CATTTTCCTGTTCAAGGCAAAGAGTCCTTCTTCCAGCTGTGAGGTAGAGATTAGGTATCAGGTCACTGGGGTGTGAGATACCTCTGAGTGTAGCAGTCACACATTTGTTTCTAGTTCATTTATTTCAATAGTGCAGTGGTCTTTACTGTTGGATTTCTTAGTGTGATTCTCCACTGGAGTTTCTTCTTGCTCCACTTGTATGGGTATATGGTGCTGCAACCCTTTCACTGTTTCTGGTCCACGAGATTCATTCATGGTCTTCACACAGCCATTTCTCTGGTAAGCCACAATCTGATGGATGTTAATAGGCTTAGTTTCACAGATCAATGGCACCTATGTGAAAAGCATTAAGATCTGGAATACTGCCACTGATTGCTGTATACAACAGGAAGGGAATTTTTACTTGGAAAGCCTGTGGGCTGCTTTACATTCGCCAGGATTATCTAGAGCCTCCATAGGCCTCCAGAAGCTGTTTCTCATATACCCTAAGGCTTCTTTGCACCATCTGCATGAAGCGAAGGAGTCTGTGTAAAAATGCAAATTCTGTCACAACTCTAATTGAACTTACACTCATGGTAACAGCTGCTTGCCACTGGTAAAGTGATACAAGGAGGGTAAACAGAGACCAGAATTCCAGGGCTCACTTCAAAAGGTACAGACTCTCAATGGCCACTGTGCTGAGCTCTGGGCAGTGCTTGCTCTTGGGTGCAATTAAATAGACCAATAAACCATTTGTTGTTGCCTTATGCCTTTCTTCCAACCTAATAAAATAACACCTGTCTCTTCAGTTTGCTCTGTTTTGAAAGAAATAAAGGGGGTTTTATTAACTGATTCATAAGTTCAATATTGAAGTGCTCTTTAAATCAAACCACATTCTGATGGGGAAAGTAAGACGTAAATACTGGCAAAGAAAGGAGGTGGGCTTGCAGCTGTGAAAATATGGCCTTTAGGTAAATATTACTAGCTGCACAAATTATGCAGCCAAAATGTATGGTAGACTAGCAGTATATTTTAATACCATTACAGAGCATGATTCAAAGAAAAATCTCATCACAGATGACTAAATAATCCCTCAGGAGGTATTTTATATTACTGCAACATCTCTTCTTAAGTTCTGACTGAGTTCTAAATACAGCAGTGAAATGTCAGGAGGCCTGTATTATGCAGGAGCTCAGCCTACACTTCTGGCTTGTAATGGATGACCTACCTTACCCATAGGTCGTATTTTAGGGAGTTTGTAGGTAGCTGCATGTGTAGCCCCTGTAGTCAGGCTTAATCCTGTCATCAGTAATTATTGCAGGTTCTAATTACCTCAGAGGACACTGCCTGTCTTTTTACATACAACTTAAAAGAGCAGGAATTTTAGATAATGTTGCAGGAAGGTATGAAATGGGATTGAACTGCAAAATTGTAGAATGAGAGAAATAATGCTAGAAACAAATTTTTTTCTTTTTGTGTGGTATGCTACAGATGATGCACAGACATGCAACATGTCTTGTGAAGATTAGACCTGATGACTAAATGTTCCTGCATGAATTATTCTCTCTTTGTGGAAGAAAGAGAATCTGCCATGAGCTAAAATGGTTGGAGATTAGCCCCTCCAAATCTGATGTGCTCATGGAATCTCCTTTGTCAAGGATTGAAAGGAAGGACATGAGGAGTTCCTGTTACAAGGAAAGACTGAATGATGCATGCCAAAGAGGAAGGAGAAAATGCATAGGAGTGGAAGGAGGGAGGGGCAGAATACAGAGGTATGTCAGCTGGATGAAATAAGATACAGAGGAGGAGAAACAATGAGGTAAGGAAGGACTTGTATTAAGTGTAGAAACTATGAAGATGACTGAGAATGAAGTCTAGAATGGAGTCATGTGCTTGCACTAGTCTGGAAAGAAAATTATTGCAAGGGTGGCTTCAGATTATGCTGACTCAGGGGCTTGCAACGGCCAGGGTTGTTGCTTTTGATGTGAACTCATTGATTACACATATACACTCATAGATACCTTTACCTCCCACTACACACAGGTAGTCAAGGACACCTGTCACTCTGCTCTGTTGCTGCTCACACTGCTAGCAGGACAAATTGCTGGCCAGCCAGGACCTGCATGCTGAGTGTGGGACTCAGTCCCAGCATCTCATGCATTTGTAGGACAGCGCAGCTGCTTCTGCTGCTCCTGTCCCAAGTGTTCCAGACACAGCTGCCTTGGAAACTCTGAACTCCAGTGGCTTTTCACATGACCTCATGGAAAAAGATCCCTCCACCCCATGTGCTAAGCTGCCCACTGCCCAATTCTGTCCTCTCTCTGAAACACCTTTTATGAGCTGGAGGAACCAAATGTGGGAGCTTGCAGGTTCTTTGCCATAGTACAGCACACCCTGGCACACCCCGGCTCACAGCGTGGTTACCTCGTCACCATCCTTGATAAACTCCTTCCGGCAGATGTGGGCCATGATCCCAGCAGCCAGTGCATCCCCCAGGACATTGATCATTGTTCTAAACCTGTCTCTGGAAAATGAAACGGTAATGGTAAATTGTTGGCTCTTTGGGTAAATTCCTGTGCCTCTATCAGCCATAATTATGGCTGAAGACCAGTTTTGCTGTTTATATGAGCTAAAATGTTTAGAAATGTTTGGTATCAGGCATCCATTAGTGATTGAGCAGCTCAGTTGGGTTTTCCAGCCTTTTCTGAGCTTGGTGTGCTGTGCTGCCACACACTTGATTGTGTAACTGAGCTAAGTGGAGCAGCTGTGTTCCCTTAGAGATGCAAGCTGAATCAACATTGAAAAGGTGGAACTGCACATCACACCTGCATTTCTGTCCCAGTTTATGTATTAAGGTCCAGCAGTATGGCCTGATTTGGAGACTGGTGCTGCAAATGTCTGAATTCAATAAAAGCAGAGGTCAGCCAGTGCAACCAGTCCCTTATATTAGTGATCATGGTACCAATCTCAGCAACCAAAGTGCTACTTAAGAAGATTATTGTATTGGTAGAATGGGAAGGATGCAGTCAAAATAATTCAGAAGATTGCTATGCAACTACACTCACAAATCAAGGAGCCACTGACCATATCTAAGTAATGTTCATTCCTGTAAAACCTGTGGTAACTTTGGCTCTTATGCTGGCTATGCAGTAGCTCTTAAAGACTCTTCATTTTCAGTTACCTTTTCCAAAGGTAACTTTTTTAATTTGTATGCATGACAGTATTTTGAATATATATAGATTAACCATTTTTCATTTATTCACTTACGGTATATCTTCCCTGTTTACACCTTTTACCCACTGTCTAAAAAACAAATCTATTAAAATACAGATTGTCAATAGACAAAAGTAACTGGCTGTCAAAGGCAAGTGTTACACTTGAATCATCCTGGAACCTATTAGTTAAAATTGATGAGATTTCAAATAGATGATATAGCTTCTAAGTCTGAAATACATCATGTCTTTTCCAAGAAAAACATATACATCTGAAACTCTGTCATATTAGAAACTTAATTTATAAATGTAGGTTGTAAAATGGAGGTTCAGAACTCTCCAGATGTTTGGCTTATTAAAATCAGTGTTGGTCCAATATCAACACTGCCCAGATTTCTGATCCTATATCTTAATATAGAAAGGAATTGAAACTCTGTGCTGATTTTTTTTCAGATATTTTAGGCAGGTACTCAGTGCATATAAATGTTTATGCAGTTGCATGCTTAATTATCATGAAAACTTATTTGTGTGTGGAGTTACCCAATTTGTATGTGCAACTGCGAGAAACTTCAGCAATAATATTCCACAGCCTACACCTAGATGTGGTTGTTGACTCCAGAACCCAGTCCTACACATTTTTGATCAGTCCATTTTTTAAAAATTCCTACTGTTCTGATTTTGAGTATTGCCATGAAGAAAATTTTCACAAGAACATTTTAAACAGGGAAAAAACCCAGCACATACTGATAAAAGTTCCAGTTACACACTGACTTCTTTCCTTCTTGATTATCAAATAGTGATTCTTGGAAAGATACTCAGTGTTGAGAAGTTTGGGTTGTGCAACAAGTCAGCTGTGGTAGAGAAGAAGTTGTATGAGCAGAGCTCAAGAGTTTGAGCTCTCTTTTGAGCTCTGATTAGCATCTTTTCAAGACAGTTTTCCAAGGAAACACTGAAACTCTTAAGAAAAAAGAGTTGTTGCTGGCACGTTGTTTGACCAGTTGTGTTCCGTGTTCTGAGTGCATGGAGCAGTCTGCACTATGCATGAGGAGAACCACAACACACGCCACTGACACTTCTCCACTGAGAGGCAAACCTGCTTCTGGTGGCGTTTCTCTCAGTGCAAACGTGGGAGTCAGTGGGATTTGAGCTGTAGATTATAATAATAAAGATGTAAAACTTTTACCTTGTGTTTGATAAATGAGCTGGGAAACATTTTAATTTTCTTCTTTATTTCTCTAAGCACTAGCTAAAGGTTTGAAGGTCACATACACGTTATGGCTACCTAAGAGAGTTGTAATACCTGCAGTGCATTGTAATGGGTATTTCAGTCTCGTGAGATCATCTAACCAGCCTTCTTTAAGCATTCTTCATACTCCAGTACTTCCAAAACTAATACTGAAAATATTCATTGTGTCAACCATGTTGACACTTTGCATCTGCAGGCTCTTGAAACCACCAAGTGCCGAAATACAGAAATATGCTTTTTTGTTTGAAAGGTCATCTGCAAAAGACAGAAAATTGGGTCTATTCCTTACTCACTTTTTAATACCATCTGGAACTATAGCCTGAAAAGTCTTTTCTCTGTTGTTTTGAAAAGTTGTGTCAGACAAAAAGAAGAATGATTCCCATGTACAGTGGAAGGCTTACTGGAAAAACAAATGTTGATGTTGCAAGAGCTGGGCAAAAACTGAGCAATATAGAGGGAAAAGTCTTTTGTAATACAGTCTTAAAATATTCATACAACACAAGATTCATGAGTCCTATTAATGCTAATAATAATAATAATAATATTCTATTAGACAGGAAATATTTTTTCTCACAATTCTTTGTACAAAAAATAGGAGGTCTAAAGTTGAATAAAATAGGATATATAACAGAACTGACTTGTAACACACTTTTACCCAGAACCCTGATGTAATGAAACTCTCTGTATTAAAGGAGATATATTTTATATAGCTTAAAAAAATAATTTGGACATTTTCTTGTGTATGTATATGCTAGTTACACAGTTAATTGACATGCTAATGAGCTAGGGACCAGTATTTTATGATTCATCTTCACAGACTATTCAAAATTGATTGATTCATCAGAATTTACATAAAAGTTGAGAGTTCAAATAAACCATTCCTTTTGAATTTTTAAAGTGACTCTTCACATGGGTGACACAATTCCCTTTTATCCTGAGTTTCAGCCCCAGCCTGTGCTGTTAGATCCCCCATGACTGGACGCAGCAGAGTGCCCTCTGCAGAACGGCTGCTCTTGCAAAACTGGGGGCTGCAAGCAGCTGCTGCCTATTTAGCACTGAGATCAGAGCACAGAATCACCACCAGATCCATGGTGAAAGGACAGCACTATTGGTGCCAGCACCCTGCTGACTGCATTGGGCTCACAGCAGCAGTAGCCATACACAGCCCACACCTTCACCGTGCTGTCATGGCACTTGTGGGTGCAGGGGTGCCAGTGGTGGCAGTGGCACTTGCTGGCTTTAGCAGTGGCTCAGACCTCTTGCAGAGTGCTTCACTACACTGAGATGATGGCCTTGAAGTGTCAGTGGGCTGATAAGTAGTGTGCAGGCAGACCATGTTTCCTAAGAATGTTGGCTCCTTATCCTTGCCCAAGGCAAGGTCCCAGAGTTTCCCCTTAAGCACATTTGTCTGGCCCAACGTTCAAACTGTCTTGAAGATCATCATCCAACCTGGCTAGGTGCAGCCACTTCCATTGCTTGACTAGTAGTTCATAAGGATTTTTGGGATCTGAGTTGAGGTAGGTACTTTGTTCTACTTCTTCATCCTCCCTCCCCATGAATGTGAAGATTGATCAATGTCTTCTTCTGGACAATCTTATCTATGTAAAAAGCTGCTGTGGTGACCTTTTCAGATGTGGTTTTAGACTAAATGGACTCCACTTCTTCAGCCTTTCCATGTAAGACATATTTGCAGGATTCATCTAGACTCCCTCATTTGTCTGTCTTTTTTCAATATAATGTCCACATCGGCAGAGTTTTTAATCTAAGGCCACAATAACACCGTTTCAAATTAAATAATCATTTTCTTTGCCTTTTATATCTATATATATATATAGATATATATCTGTATTACTGTACCCCTGGAGACCATTTTTCTTTTCAGCAAAGTTGCACCCTGGAAACCTCAAGAGCTTTGTGTTACTTACAGTGCCCAGTCGACAGCAATAATCAACGTGATGTCGTCTGTTGGGAGCCCCACCGAGGTGAGAACAATGACCATTGTCACCAGGCCAGCTTGGGGGATGCCTGCAGCACCTATGCTGGCAGCTGTTGCTGTGATACTTTAACAATGAAAGAAAGGAACAAGTTTTACTTTCTGGAAGAAACCTCACTATGTTTCTAAACCATGCTCTTACACAAGCCACTGCATGGAAGTGCCAGTTTTTTGTGGACAGAATCCAGCAAGAGCAGGCCAAACTGTCTGCCCAGGGCTGAATTCTCACCCTCAGCCTTTGCAGCCTTGGCACTAGTGGGGCAGTTCTGTTCTCTCTCAGTATCAAAGGTGCAGAGCAGAGGGGCCAGCCAGGCTGTGGGCTGAGTTCTGCCAGCTTCTTGTGGGTCATGGCACCACCCAGCTCTGTGTGCCAGGAGTCTGCCAGCCCCACTCATTGCTGTTCTCCTTGGCAGCCGCGCTCCCAGACACCTCTGGGTCACCGTGGGCAGCTCCTGTGCTGTCCAGGCAAATCCAAGGCTGGCCCTGCCTGGGGCCTTTACTGTCAATCCATCTCAAGGGTTAGGCCAAGGGTAAAGAGGCTGGGCCAGGGGTGAAGCCCTTGCACAGCACTTGGCTTTGCATACTTGGATCTAAATATGAAGCAAGCGTGAGTGTGTCTGTACATGTTCAGTTTCTGGAAAGTATTTTTACTTGACCTTCATACAATTTTTTAAGCCAGGCAAGCAGAAATGAATGGGAGACCAGGGCAAGAGTAGACTTGGCAGGCTTAACATTTTTTTCATAATGTTGTTTTTAAGGGAGGGATTTAATTCCTTTTTCTAAGAGCAAAAGTGACTGGATGTATTAATTTCCACCCAGCTAGCGACTTCCAAGAGCTAGGCCAACCACAGAAAGACAACAAATATTGACAGTTGTAAAAGGATGACAGAAAGCATTTACATTGATAATCCTCTGCATTCATCAGTCAGGAATGTCAGAGCTTTTGGCAACCAGTTAAGTCTCATTAACCTACTATGGAAAATGAGGATAAGTGTATTCACCCGTTTGGAAACTGAAACACAGGGATATCCAGTCCCTTGCTTACAGCTGTACAGTGTACCAGTAGAGCAGCAGCAATATTTCTACCTAGAGCCCTTTCTTTAAATAAAAATATACATTTAGCATGTGGGTGTGATAGGGAAGGGGGAAGACTCAAAATTACACTTTGCAAAAGTTAACTTGTGTAGCATCCTAATAACATTGTAATAGAGCATAGATAGGAAGGGACAGAAGCTCAGTAGCTGAGCAAGAGATAACTATAATGAATATTAAAAGGCTTTCCAGTTACTGCTATGAACTGGCTGGCTGATCAGGACTGCTTCTGCCTCTTACATCAGGCCACAAAGTCTCGGGACTAAATTGAGAGTAAACCCAGGAATGTTTAACTAAGATTTTACAAGCAAGCTCATCTGCTATTCCATTTCATCTTCACCTTAATGTAGATGTTTCTTTCCGTAAGATGATCAATTGATAGAAATAGGATCTTTACTCTCTTTCTCTCCTACATCAATGTTTGCATTGATAGAAACTGTTAACCTGGATTTTACAAACTAAACAAAGTAGACTGATTATTTGTCTAACAATTTTTTTCCCTCTGGCAAAAATATCCTGGAATTCAGAATTATTTGAATTTTAAATCACCAGGTCCTAAAGTATCAAGATCTGGGGTAGGTTTGGCCTATAGAATACAGTTAGAATTTGGATTATGTCATTGATGGTACAGGCAATTCCTGTTTAGCTTCCTCATGTGTGAGTCTTTTTATTTTTCTTCTTTTCTTTTTTTACAATTTTTTTTTTTACAATCTTTACTTGTATTTTCAGTCTGTTTTAATGTTTTAATTCAATCTGTTTTAATTCAATCTGGTTCTTATGTACTAGCATTTAATGTGGGGGGTAAAAGAGATAAAAGGGGGTTCTGGTAAGCAAAAGTTAGATCTTTACTATTTACTGTCACCCTTCTTCTTTGTTTTTAAAATTACTGTTCTTTACTTCAAAGTGTGTGTAATGTCTGCTTATGCTCTGGTCTATATTTTAGCATCACATGCTAAAAAAATCTCGAAATTCCAAATCACAAAAGACTAAATTTTAGCTCAGGCTTATTCCAACAGTTTTCAAAGAGAGTGCAAGCCTGAAGCAAGAGCTCATATGGGCACAATTTATTTCTTCTTTTTGTAGTCCAACCAGGTCTTGCCAGAAGCCCATTAGCAAACCTCAGCTGTCATCTGGGGTTGGTTTCAGGATTCTCATCTTATTGTCATGAAGGTTTTCAGGTCCAGCAGAAGATGGGCAAGGCCCAGCAGTGTAAACGGGGCAGTGGTGAGGTCAGTGGGTGGATAGTTAAGCAGATCTCAAATTTATTGCACAAAGTTCTGACTATGAGGAATGTTTTTATAATCATTTGTTCCCTGCTGGAAACCTGCAGGTTTCAGTCCCTGAGGAATTTTTTGGCAGTCACTGGAGTTATTCTGGCAGTAATTGTTCAGCTGGATCTTTCAGTCTTTTGGATCCATTACAGACCTTTCAAGGACGGAGTACACAGCTATAACACTCTCTACCCACTGAGAGCATGGTTGTTTATGAAGCTTTCTGCTTTTACAAGCAGCAGAGAAGACAATTAAAACACATCTGAGTGATCTGACATCTTCATGAAAACCTGCCCTGATAGTAGCATCTTTCTTCCCTCTTCCCCTAATCCTGCAAGAGCTTCCCAGCATACACTATTCCCTGTTACTTGATATGACTTCCAGTTTTGCAACTTTTTAACCTTTTCCTTTCACTTGAAGACACAAATCAGACTTCAAGTTGAAAACAATTGTGAAGTTTAAAACAGTGTTTTAAACACCAATGATAAAATATTCCAATTCTAGAAGTGATCAATGGCTTGCCTAAAAGCAAAAATTAGATTGTTACCCTCAAACAGAATCACATTTCCTGGTGTCCCCATGCATCTATTGAACAGGACCACTGCAATTTCTCTGTGAGCAGCCCCTGATCTCTGTGTTACTTGGACACAACCCTTCTATGAGGGATGCATCCTTTGATAACAGCAAAGATGAGTTTTGTTCTTGCTACATACATGAGTTGTGCTTCAGACTCAACAAAATGACCCTGATGGGTCCCTTCCAACTCAGCTGATTCCATGACTGTGCAGACCTGCGTTCCCCAGCAGGTGGAATGTGTGGTTTGTACCTTATGGTAATGATCTGCCCAAAGTCCAGCTCGTAGTTGTTCACTTGGGCGATGAAGATGGCGGCCACGGCCTCGTACAGCGCCGTCCCGTCCATGTTGATGGTGGCTCCCACGGGCAGCACGAACCGCGCGATCCTCCTGTCCACGTGGTTGTTCTCCAGCAAGCACTTGAAAGTGATAGGCAGAGTGGCTGAGCTGCACAACAGCACAGAAGCACACACTGGGTTATTTCTGTTTCTGGGGAATGAATGGGTTGTAGCAAACCTTGTCCTGGCAGGGGAAGTTTCACACAACCGTCCCAGCTTCTCGCTCCTTGTTCTGTGTGTGACTCACTTGCCAGGTAACTCACTCCTTTGCTTGATGGAGGATAAAGACAGCTACACATAAAAATTTTGGAGATAGTGCTAATTTTGCTCCCCAAAGTTAGAAATATTTTTCTCTTTCCTTGTTTCTGAAGCAAAGGGACAGAAATCCCACAGAGGCAGTGTGGTACACTCAGATGCAAGAAAAGGGAACAACACCCTGAGCAGCTTATTGGTAAAATCTCTGAAAATTTTTTTCACACTCATGGTTTCTAAAAATGTTTCCTTCCAGGCCTACCTCATATGTAAACATTTATTTATTTCTGCAAGGGGTTAGACAAAGATCTTATCAGCAGCAGCCTGAAAATAAAAGATGCAGACGAAACGTCTGTACTTAGGAATATAAAATCCCATTTTCTCCCTGGAACAGATCTGCCCACATCCCTTGTGTGATCATATAACAATCACATAACTGCAGGTCATATAAGATTGTGTACATATGTAAATGGGATGTGTGTGGAATAGAATGCTATGGTATAAGACCATTTGACAGGTATTCATCTTAAATTAAGCTTGATACCCTAAAAAATATTTCTGATTTTTGTTTTCATTAACTGAGATAATTAACAAAACAGTATATTGTCATATATTTTATCAGTTTTAATCAGAGGCACACATTTTTAAATACTAACACACTGAAATATATTTATTTGTATATTTTAACAGCCTTTTGGTAACACTGCATTTTACCATGCGGTGTCTCATTCACTGATGTCATGGGTAATGAACCTGCATTCAAGTGAGTAAAGCATTTTATGGCACATCAGTTTGTATGGAAAATAAGTAACACACCTGCAAAAAAATTACACAAATCACAAAATATTTTCCTTGTTATTATACCAATTTTAATACACGGCTCACTATCTGAGACTATTTAAATAGATGTAATATAGCAAACTTCTTCAAAATTATTCCAAAGTTACCTCTTAAAAAAGATGATAATAGGGGAAATATTGATATGGTGACACTGTGATCTTCAATGTCCTGTTGTCCTGTGATTTACATGCCCTGAGGCAGGAAATCCAGGTATCTTCCCCCTGGTTTGGCAGTTCAGATTGCTCTGTCACCGTGTGTAGTGACCCTCACAGCACAATGTGGCTCCAATACCTAAATCTTATAATGACCATTAGCTGTTCTCCATTGAAGATAACACATTGGATCTGCAAATTCTTTCTCCGTTGTTGCAAATTTCCTATAAAAGCACAGAGGGGTTTCAAAAACTCTGAAATCACAACCCCAAGTTTGCAGGAATGCCTAAGCAAAATGTTTCCATGAGTAGGAGTTGTCATTTTGTATTTGTGCAAGCTGTTTTTCGAGGAAAGTAACGGTGTTTGGAAAGGAAAAGTAACTTCCTGCCATGGAAACACAAAAGAAAAAAGACAAGTCTATGTTTTCAGTATATCTCTTTTCTATAACTTTATGCAGTCTGACTGCTGAATGATTTACTACAAACTGGCAGTCACTGCCTGAAAATCCAGACCAAAATCTTTTTCTAGGTATGTAAATATGCTGGAAAGGCAAGAAAGCAATGGAAATCTGATTACCTCCTGTAACTGGGGTATATTAAACTTGGAAATTCAGGCAGTCCTAGTATTTAATCAATATTTACTTAGAAAAACAAACACAGGAAAGCCTAACCCCATAATCCCCAAGCTGCTCATGAGATGTCATTTCTCTCTTGGGCATGCCTGTCATTTTTCATTCAGTCATTTGTGAATCACTGAAATTCTCTGCCTCTTGTTTACCACAAAATGTTCGTCAAAGAAGAGGCTGTGGCTCACAAATAATGTAGAACTGAAAGCCCTGGGAGTAGCTGCAACTAGAATCAGACTCAGTAGCATTTCTAAATGTTCTGACTAGAGGCTTTGCCAAGAACAAATGATTTAACTCATTGTCTGTCTCCCTTTTCTGCAGCTACTCAGTTTTGGAGAGTTACTCATTTTTAAAGACAGTCTTCCCTCAGACATTTGGCTTTTCTGTAACAAAACCCTGTCTAATTTCTTTGGGTGGAAATGAGGACAAAAGGCAATCCTACAAGTCTTTGTCACCTTGCCCACACTCTGACATACCAGAATATTAAACCTAAGTGTTTACCTATTCTGAGGGCAGAGAGCTGAGATGTCAACGTGCAAATTTTAGCTGATTAACATGTTACAATTTGGTTGAGGTGTGAAAAATATTGTGCAAAGCAATCTCATAATACCAATGGCAAATCAGAAAAATCTGTATCTATTTCCATTGTTGTAAACAGATTTTGTGACACTGTTTTTGCAAAAATTCAACTTTTAAACTTAGACACTGTCTCACAGTTAGGTGTGTCTTTCATTTGAATTTTATGCTAACAGAAGTAAAATTTCTAAGGCACAAAACAACACATTGGATTTGTTGTTTGTTAAATATTACAATAATAAATAAAATGGTCAGAATGTAAGTGAAATGATGATGAAAAACATGCAAGATATTGAAAGAAAACAAATTTCCAGATTCTTGTACTTTCTTAGATGGGCAACTACTACCTTGTCACACTCAAATTTATGACACTGCATCTTAGAGTTGGTAGGATGTGTGTCCTACCTACTCCTGCTGAAAGACTTTCCAGAACTCTCCTTAGATGAGAAATTTAATTTATGATCTAGAGGTAGTTTTCTCAATTAGCACTAAATTTGCTTTTATGTGCTTTCTGTATTTCTCCTTGCACAATCAGCTGTTGCAACACATAATGTTAAAAATCAGTTTTGTCCCCTCTCAGTCTGGATTGACCCAATCAGTCTTTTTAACCTCTCACTTACAAGATTGCTACTTTACATCCCTGATTACCCTTTCAGCAACTGTTTCATAGAAATCAACTTATCCTGAATACAGCTGACAAAAGTTATGTGGAACATCCTAGAAGAGATTGTCTAATGATGTTTCATTTTTACTCATATTGTATCATCTGGCACATACCAGAAAAATATGTCTTATTTAAGGTTTTGGCTGTTGGTGGCTCTCAGGAGGCAAAGGGGGAAAAAAAAGGTGTCCTACTGTAGTTTTGGAGTAATATTAATATATAATTTCAATGTTATAAAAGACAATATCAAATAATTTGTCTAGTTTGTCTTTCTAGTTAAACTAGGTGAAGTTTGTTTTCATGAAAGCTACTTTTATCTAGTGTTAAAAACTGGGGCAGTAACATTAAAGCCTGACATTTAATATTTATTACGAGGAAAAAATACTCTAAAGCACTGATCTTAATCTGTTAAGTCTTTTAAAAACTGACCCAAAACTTTCAGCTGAGAGGTATCTTCTCCCAACATTAACTCCAGCAATTAAAAATACATTTTCAGAGCCTTATCTCAATTTTGGGATAAAATGCTGCAGCTGCAGAGACAGCATAAGCTAATGTTGGCCCAGGCCAAGCTCTTACTAGTGAGAGCCACAAAGACAGCCAGTCACTGTGGAAGAACAGCTGTTCAGCCTGCTCTGTTTTTCTTATCATTCAAATGCATTTTGATATTTGCTCCAAAAAATCAGCAAACTGATCTCATCTCCCCTTTCTAAATCTGCCTTTAATTTACACTGTGCAATAGCCAAGATCTTAGTGTTTCATAAGCTGCAAAACCCTTGAAAAACTCATGGTTTATAATTTGTCTTCAGAGAAGATGAAAATTGCTTCTTTTGATGGGATGTACCACTGAAAAGATGCTGCTTTAATTCATTAATGATATGGAAAGATGACCTAGAAAAACAAAAGTCCCTCTTGCCATTGGAATGAGGAAAGCTAAAATCAAAGATTTTGCCTGCTGGCCAAATTCTGCTTTTTCAATGTGGTAAGAGGTGACAAGATCAGGGGCAGTGTGAGGGGATGAAAGCAGAGTCAGAAGTCCCCAACTGCAGCCTGGATACCCCCAGAGCAGGGTGAGGAGCTGTGCACATTAATTTGTGTCCTGAAGGACAAAGATCTGCACCAAAGGAAAAAGATCTGCTTTTCTTGCCCTGCCTGTCCACTGATATTGGTGCAAACCAAATTATTGCTGCAGTTGGGGTTTCTGGAGAAGTATAAAGGGACTGAGAATGGGGTGCAGAACCTTTTACTAAGGATTCAGTAAAATCCTTGCCATCAGATGGCTCCTTAGTGGCTTTCAGGTTCTTCTGTTTTACATTCTTGGGCTTTGTAAATGGTATTGTTTTTGCTTCTTGTAGTTTGATCTCTAGCTTTAAAAACAAGCCTCCCACAGGTGCAGAGTATCTGCAATGAATATCAGCACACTGACCCGTGGTTTTCTTTCTATCTTTAGATGCAGACCTAAACCAACACAGAAACATCTCCAAAAAACACATCAGTATTCTTAAAATCAACTCTTTGTTCTCCTCTAGGATGATCTGAAAAATCCAATACCCACATGACAAGTGTTATATAATGCCCCTGTGGCAAGTCTTATTTAACCAAATACAGATGTGTTGACTGTCAGGAGAGGCAGCTCTCCTGTCCAGCCCCAGTTATTTGTGCATGTTCTTTTGGCAACAGCTCAGTTATGTGCAGTATCCATTCCTTTCAGTGTAATGAAGGTGAAAAGTTCAGCTATCTCTAGACAAGACACTCAATTTGAGCAGAAAAACATTGGAAATCATGTTGGGCCTGTGTTGGATTTGCAAAATATACACACTCTTAAGGAGGGACAAACAGCTAAATCCAAAAATGTCCAAGGCCCAAATCCATATGTTCAGAGCCTTTCCCTCAGGACTCACCTTAAATTTGGTGGTACTTTAGCTTCTGTCAGTAAAAATATTCAAATCTGGTAGCAAGTCCTGCTGGTGGTTCTGGTGCAGACTGAGCTGCCAGCTGGGGCCAGAGCTCTGTTCCCTAACTACCCCCCTCTCTGGGCCTATAAGTAATTATTCCTTGCACAGCTGAAGGGAGAAAGTTCTGTCTCAAAGCACTTGATATTCCCAGACACAGGGACTTATTTGGGAGTCAGGGCCCAGGCGAGTCAACGTCAGCACAGGTTAAAGAGAAAGCTGAATTCCCTGTGTACTCCCCACTGTCAGAAGGCACTCTCATGCCAGCTTGTAAGGGGTAAGGAAATGGGGCTGAAAAAGATCCTCAAGTAAGAATTGGTTTCTCTTAAAAAGGCTCAGCAGAGACAGACCTCTCTCTCTCATCAGTACAGATCAGTAAAGGACTCCTAAATTGGTGATAAAACCAAAATGCAATGCTGATGCATACTATGGAAAATTAAGAAAAGTAGTAATTTTGAAATGATGGAATACCTACTGATCTTGTAAGTCTTTATTAAACCTCCCTTGTTAATGGCATCTATACTCATTAAAAAGTTGGATTTTTTTTCTAATAAGAAAAATACTCAGATTTTTAGTAAAAGCTATCTCTTTCTAGGAAAAAAAAAAAAACACCAAAAAAACCCAACAACAACAACAACAAAAAAAACCAAACCAGAATGAAAGGAATGGCACAGATTAAAAAACTGAGTTGCCAGCAATAGAGTTTTTGGGAAGAGAATTTCTGGAGAAGCAGGGCAGGTAGTCAAGTGTGTCAAATGTGAGCCTGATGAGCCTTTTCCAACATTAACATCTTTGAGTGCAAAATTCTCATCTTGAATCTGGGGATGTGGTGACATCT
>VZUA01018740.1:0-15841 GCA_013401035.1 Horornis vulcanius | reverse complement strand
TTGCCATCCAAAGCAACTCGCTGCCCTAAGCACTTGTCTGCTACCCACATCCTACCTCGGAAACTGATGCAAAGGAAAACTAAACTCCTGAGACAAGCATGCAATGGCCAGAGACCAGCTCAGACACCTGGCAGCAGAGCACCAGCTCTCAGAGTCTGGCCTGAGGCAAGGAAAGAAAACTATTGCCTTGCCTGAAAGCCTTGCTCAAAAAGCTACAGCTTCATCAGTGAACAATGCAGTCAGAGCATGTTCACAGACCAAAGAAGCTGGCATTGGCAGCCTGCTGCTTGTGCTGTACCCATTTGGGCAGGAATGGTTTCCTCAGTCCAGCTCCTCACCAGGTCTGGGAACTGGCAGCCTTGGGCAGCCTGTGAGCAGAAGATGCATTCTCTCAGCCCATCTCCCAGCGTGGCCTCAGTCAAAACTCCCCCTTGCAGCGTGAGGAGGGACTGTCAGGACATTCACTATGAACACAGCATCCTTATCTAAAGCAAGGACATGCTAAGGTGTCCACCTCAAACCAGTGTTTCTGTGTTATGTATTTCAGTGAAAGGCTTCCAGTGAAACTACTAAAATGGCACAGACAAGGCAATCTTCAAATATGCAGTTTTTCATAGATGCTGCTGATAAACAACATAACCACACCACAAAACTGCACAAGCAGCCTAGGGCGCAAACAAGCAACGACCTCTGTATGGTCTGAGGGCTGGCACTTGAAGAGGTTTCTGCATCCCTCCCAAGCCTGCTTCGTAGGGCAGCTCACCAAATCTACATCCAGAAATCTCATCAGGTTTTACATGCTGAATGTCAATGCAAGCAAAAGTTACTAGTTTGGGGCCAAATTCTCGTTTCAGTTGCTTCCTGTAGTTTTGCAGGAGTCAATAGGTATAACTGAGCAGAGGTAAACTCTGGCCAGGAAAATCTCCCAGCTCTTAGACCGTGTGGAGTGAGAATATGGAATTTTCTCTTGCTCAGCAATCTGCTACTCCTTCTTGACAGCTGAATCACAATAAAAAAATATTCAGAAACATAAGTAGGATTACTCTCTACTGCTTACCAGCAAGGTCACAAAGCAGAGTAAAGCACTGAGGTCATCTCCAGAAATGTGCCTGCTGCCAAGGACCCTTAGTTCAGTGGCATGGTGGCAAAGGTCCTGAATTGGTCAGCAAGAGGAAGGATTTGGCAGGTCACACGCAGCATCCTTGTGGGTGTAAGTGCTAGCAGGGATCAGGGGCTGCTGGTGGTGCTGAGGCTGCCCCAAGCCAGGCAGGATGGCTCTTCTCAATCTGAGTTGGGGCAGCGACAGGAAGGAGTGTGGCCATAGGGAGGTGTTGAAATTGCATTTGTGGGATGCAAAATAGGATTTCATGGCTGATCAGGCAGCAGGGAGAGCTGCAGGGGAAACAGAACCTGCTGTGAAAGGTTTCCCCTATAGACCTGCAGACCATTAAATGACTTCAGCTTTCTGAAGGACCTATGTTCAATTGCCTTTTTGGGCATATTTCTTAGGAATGTAAACAATGAATGTGAGGGATTTTAAAAATCAGTCAAAGTCTGGTGTTATACAAGTCCCAAGAGCAGCTCCAATTCATTCTGTAGGAGAGTAGACTGGCATTTCTGAGACACAAATGTCATGCTAGAGACGACAAAATGCCCTAAGCTGGCACATTATCCCACCTCTGGCCTCTCTGAGCTGTCCCAGCTCTCTCTGGAGCAGATAACACTTGCTCGATGGCCAGTCCTCAGCAGCTCGCCCTGGGGGTGCAAAACTGAATCAATCCCTGAACTTCCTCAGGATTGCTCACTTCAGGCTGCCCCTGGGCTTTTCTGTGCATGTGGGATCCTGCCACCAAGGCCTGCTCCTGTTTCCAGCATCCTCCCTGCAAGCAAAAGCTCAAGTGGGAAGAAACTGTGGTAACAGAAGCCATTGTCTGTGGGCTCATCTGTGCTGAGGAAAAGGCATGTTGGGCCCTTTAACCAGACCTGGTGAAAACAAGGCAGTGCCTTGCTTCCATCTGTGCTAGCAGGTCCAGGAAGAGTTGTGGGAGAGACACAGACACACCTCATCCTGCTACTGTAAGGCAAGACCACAGAAAGCCTTGTCTTCTTTAAGATTTAATTCCCATTTGCACTAATGTTAAGTGTAATGTGCTAAGAACAGCTTTTTCTTTATTTGCCAAATTCAGTGTCAGTGATGCTCTGTGAGATGTTTACTGAGAAAATAAATCCATTAATTTTTTTCTCATGAAATTTTAGAGCCTTCCTGGAACAAAGGAAAGTGCATATTTTCTACATTCACAGATTTCTGATAAACAGGCAAGCTGTAAAGCACGACGTTGAATTCTTGCCAGCCTTGTGACAGCATCATCCCCTGGACTTCCGTGAGCTGCTGCGCAGTGCCCCTGCTGTGGGATCAGCATCAGGGCTCAGCAGTACTACATAATGCTTCAGCACCTGAACAGGCTCAAGGAAGAAAACCAACGTCATCCAGCCGATCATCTTCACCCAGGAGAGGTCAGGGCATGGTATATAGGCAGACTGGATGCATTTCCAGGTTAAATACCACATCCTCCCCTCAGTTGTGCTATTTTTGTGCCAGAAATCAAGTTCTGATGATCTCAGTGCCTTTCTCACAGATTTACACCACTATCAGCAATCAGTGGTTCAGACCTGCAGTGCAGGAGGCTTCAGAACAGTGAGGTCTGCTCCACTGAGACTACGATGGTTAAGTGTGAGCATAAATCCCCCCAAAAAGTCCCTGTGGGCCAACTGTGTCTCTAGTTCCAGCACTGCAGCTCCCCACCCTACAGCTTGACAGAGCTCAGCAGACTGGCAATATTTTGTGGAGCATATTAGGAAAGGAAATGGCGAAATACTGAGCCATGCTAATTTCTGCCATAAATGAATAGGTTCAGCCCCTCTCATTTGGATCTTTGCCTGATGATGATGCCTGCAGAAAAACCCACTGGCCAGTAGGGCAGCAGTGGTCAATGGTGACCCAGGGAGACTTCATCAATAGGTGGAAAATATGGGAAAGATTTCACATAGTGAGCCTGACTTGCCTCAGGTACAGCCCAGCATATCAGCTTCAATGGAAGTGCATTGGCGTAATTGGGAGTGTTGGCAGACAAGCTGGAGTGAATCAGACAGCGGGGAGGGAGTGTGAGAAGTCACCGGCTGTTTGCTCTGCCAGAGATTTCCACCCCCTCAGTGGTGCTGGTAGAAACATGTGCCTGTGCTTCATCCTTTTCTGTGCATCATCGGCTCTATCTTCACTACCCTCAGCAGCACCAGCACTGCAGGTCCCCAATTACAGCAGAGAGGGAGCAAACAAATATTGGGGAGAGGGTCTTAAACTGCCCCCACTGTCTGATGACATGCTAAGCCTTGAAGTTCAGATTTGACACAAGTTTTTTTTACTTTGCAGGGGTTCTGGCAACAGCTAAATGTCTGCTTCTTTCTGGAATGCAGTTTGGGTCCCCTGCATAAGCCCCAAGTCTGCATCTTCCTTTGCCCTTCCACCCTGCAGCTCAGGTACAAGGTTCATGGTCACCAAAAGGCTGTTAAAGCTCAGTCCCTCCTCATATGGCCTGCCACATGCCTGCACAGTATTTCTGCTCCTCTTTCTCTTTGTGTATCTTTGTGTAAGAAGAGGGATTCTGCAGACAAATAATACCAGGAAATGTATTCATTAGCTCTGAACCTTGCCTGATGTTGGGGAGGCATGCTGCTTTACATCATCTAGCAATGTGAACCTTGGTGGCTTTTAGCTTCTTTAAAGGTAATTTAATAAGAAGGAACAGTGAGAGGCAGCAGTGAGTGACCAAAGGGCTCTGCTCTGGCTAGCACCATGTCACACAAGCAGAAGTCGCTTAGCAGAGGCATTCATTGGCAGAACAGAAGTAGAGAGGCAACAGCAATCTCCCACGCAGCTCAGGTAATGACAGGGTAGCAGCTAGGATCACTGTCTTATGTATTAACTAAGAAAGCAGAGACCTTCTGAATTTGCTGCAGTAACTGCCATGTTGCAGTGTACAGCCTGCTTCTCTCCAATGACCTGCCATTTCTGTCAGCTCCCTCTTTCTGCCACCTTTACTGGCACTGCATGTTTATCAGCATGTGCTGCAATCTCCTGTACTCCAGCTGGATCATTTATGCATGCAAGCCCTCTCTCCTTGTCACGAATTTGTGCTTTCTTACACCACATGCTGGCAAGAGCCAGCTCCTGTAAAGACTCTTCTGAACACTAGTCCAGTCCCATAAAATCTATACTGAACCGAGCAAAGCTTAAATCAACAAGTGCCATCTGTTTCCTGGGGTCTCACATTTCTTTCAGTTCTATTTCAAACCGGTGAAAAGAAACGAGAGGAGACAAAAGCTGTTTAGAGACTTTCTGTGCTGCTGAAATACCTGTTCCCTAATTTCAGTCCTGCTGTCAAATATAACCAAAAGATGTTCCATTTCACCTAACTGCAGTTGGGAGTGACTTGGCTTGGCATGCCTCAAGCTGGAGGATCCATGGAGTAATTAGGAAGTGAGAAGTCAATCATCTTTGTTGTTGCTAGACCTCAGTGCAATGACTGAGGTCTGATTCATACTGACACTGAATTCCCTTTATATGACAGAAAATGCAATCAAAACCCATGTCCATTGGTCTTTTCTGTTTCTGGACTAAGTAATTGATTTCTAGCTCTGTTTCCCATGGTAACAAGGCTCTCTGATCACCAGCTGCACGTGTTGGCCCTAATAGCTTTTGAATCCACTGCTTTATTTCAGCCAAATGTGATGGCAAGATTGAGGTCTGAAGGATAATTAAGTTCCTACAAGTTTTCTGAAAAAAGTCTGCATGTGGCAGACCCTATTACTTCCACATCAGTACTTTCACTGCAGATGGAAATTCAATGAGTAATGGATGCCAGGGACTCCACCAAGGGAAAAGATCATGTAAGAACCTTAACTAGGGGCAAGCTTCACCCAGAGGATGCAATCACCCATTGGATCTAAATCCACAGGAATCCAGTGTTTGTAGAGCAACTCACTATTTTAAGGGAGCACAGCAGGTGTGAAATAACAAATCACCATAAAATTAGGACTGTCTGTGAGGATTCCTCACAGAAATCCCTGGCAAAAAATAAGAGGATTTGCAAAAGCTGGTGATTGTTGAGCATCAGAGGAGGATGAATACTGCCAGCAATGTATAGGGTGTAAATCAGGAAAACATCTATGTGCAAATATTGTTCCCTTCACTGGTCAGCAAGACACAGATTTTTACTCAAAATTAATTGCATTTCACTCCTAGAGAGTGTTTTTTCAGAGTCAAGACTTCAACACTTCCCTCCAAACACAGGTCAAGAAGGAAGGTTTCAGGGTAGCTGTGCAGTAGCTCCAAGTTATATCCGTGCACTCACTGCAAGCACCTGCTGAGCTGTCAGCCCTGAACACACCATTCCCCACACTGATCAGGTACTGCATCAGGCTGGAGCATCCCCATATCTGCAGGCTGAGCTGCCAGCACAGCCCAGTTTGAGGCTCATCAGTCAGCCACTGGAGGTGACAGGGGCCAGGGGCACATCTCCTCATGCACTAACTACTCTACAACACAGGCAGTGCTGTGAGCTTCTGCTGTGCTCCTGCTAGGTGCTGTGGAGTTGTGCTGCCTCCCAACTCAGCTGGTAACTGCCCCTCATGGCTTGAGCCTCTGTTAAAAATAAGGAGACCCTGTCTCATCCTCAGGATGGATGAAGGAGTGTGGTCAGGTTTACCCATATGGGAGAGAAGCTGCTTCAGCATAAATGTGCAGATGTTGGACATCCCACTGCCCCAGCAGACCAGGTAAGGGCTGCTGCCCGGGAAGATGGGAGTCTGCACTGTTGTACTGGGGTGGTGGAAAAAAGGGGTGGCTGTGGGAGAAGCATTTTGTTTAATTAGGAAAACAGTGNTGGTCAGGTTTACCCATATGGGAGAGAAGCTGCTTCAGCATAAATGTGCAGATGTTGGACATCCCACTGCCCCGGCAGACCAGGTAAGGGCTGCTGCCCGGGAAGATGGGAGTCTGCACTGTTGTACTGGGGTGGTGGAAAAAAGGGGTGGCTGTGGGAGAAGCATTTTGTTTAATTAGGAAAACAGTGTGTCAGGGTGGTGCCAAAATCAGAGCTGTTAGGCTGGAGCTTCCCTGGGGCCAGGATCACAGTGCTGTCTCCAAGCAGACACAGGGCCAGGCCAGCTCTGTACAGCCTCTTCGTGATTTGAGAGCAAAACACTGCAGCGCACCTGGGCTGGACCAGAGAGAACACCTCATCCTTTACCTAAAAACACAGCCAGCCCCCACCTCAGACACCTGCCTTGTCACAGCTGAGGCAATGCCATCTCTGTTCTGGTATGTCATATATAAAATTTCACATTTCTGCTTTCTGACTACCCCTTGACAGCTCATCCCATCTGTCCCCATTTTAAAATCTCCTTCCCTCCCTCTTTTTTCACTTGTTCTTCTTCTGGTGTTGTCTCTCCCACCCACAACACAGCCTCATTTGTACCTGGTCTGTCCAGGCTTTTATGCAAAAGGATTAAATCATCATTTGAACCAGATCTAAGGGACATCACTGGGCACTGGAACCTTAAAATATTAACTAAATCAGCTGTTTCATGCTTTGGAAGTCATTTTTCCTGCATTGCAGATGGGGGGTGAGTGCTTGTGCCGTTTCCCATCACTCTTCCTCTCTGTGTGAGCTGCAGGCAGAGGGCGTGCAGCGTGCTGTTTGCTTGTGAAGAATAAAAGCGTGAGGTACGCCTTTTCTTCTCTGCAAGTTGGAAATCCAGGGGCTCTTTTATGTTGTGCTCAGAACATTTGATTCAGGAGCTGAATTTTACCCACCTCCTCCAAACCTCTTTTCCACTGAGAGCACTGCCAGTAGTTGGATGGGTGCACATGACAATTTTCAGGGAGGAACTGACACAAAGGTCTTGGATTCCTGGGTGTGAAGCAGCACATGCCAGTAAGTGGCTGCAGAGCCTCTCTTTGTGGGACCACTAGCCTCTGCCCATCAGATTTGGGCCTTCACAATCTCAAGGCTGGAGCAATGCAGAGTAACTTGGGTAGGCCAAACACGTTCTCTGTCCCCAAGAAGTAGCTCAATCATGCTTGGTGAAGGAAGAAAGATGACTTTCAGCTGGGGCTGGTCATGACCCCACACAGTTAGTGAGCATCATCCCACATTCTGCCACAGTTAAGAGGCTGGGACTCAAACACAGTACAGATTTTATTATTAAAAAATGCATAAAAACTAAAGACATGCTTCCCAGAGTTAGAGTCTATATGTACATCTGCACTTCCTAGGCAGCTGCAGGGAGCATAGCCTTCTGCCCTCACTGCAAAAGTGCACTGCACAGGTTTTTTTTTTACCCTTTCTTAGGTGTTATCTTCTCACTGGCATTTAGGCATTTACAGCATTCCAGCTAAGTGAAAAGAAAACCCTGTACTGCCTGGGGTGTAAGATGGTAGAATTTGTATCTGTGACTGAGAAACCATACTGAATTTCTGGAGACACCTGTAGGACATCTCTGTTCAGTAGGAAACTTAACAGAAAGGACCCATGCTGAAGTCCCAGGCTGAAATTCCCCTTCCCTAGGAAGAGTTCTTACTAAGGGCTGAATTTTATATTTAGACCCAACCTTACAGTAAGCAAATACTGGGTATCAAAGGGTGGAGTGTTCTGATACCAAGTCTGCAATCTCATTAGACTTTTTGGTCCCACCTTTGCCAACTCAATAAATGCTGACATTTGTGGTATTAGTTTGAGGAAGTGCAATGTGGAATCCTAAGTAATACTGCCAAGTTTTCAGCGCAGTAAAATAAAAGAAATTAAGATCTAGCAAATATTTAGGATAAGTAGAGTAAGATGTAACTGCACTTCCTTGCTGGGAACCACTGCACAAAACAAATGCTGATTTACAGTAAAATATTAAATTATTAAAAACCACACAAGCACTTGCAGTTACAGTGAGTCAGACATGCTGATTGGAAAACAAAACAAAACTCAAAGAGCAAAACCACTAATTTTGCCCTGTCTGGAAGGCTGCAGTGATATTACTCCATGTTCTTTGTGACTTTTACAGCATGCCAAAAAACCTCCTAAATAGGAAGGCCAGTGGTTCTCAAGCTTTTTCATTATGAGGCCTCTCTCTTCAGAAAGAGATCTTCCAGTTGATCCCTCCCCCGAGATGCACATCTTCCTGAAACTGATTTCACATGTCACTACAGCAGCTACAATTCTTGGTTATTTGAAGAAGACATGGGACTAATGAAGAGAATGACTGAAAGAATCCAACTTTGAAGCAAACGCTGAATCCCGCTCCTGCTGAAACTGAGCAAGTCTGTCATTCTGTATCTCAGTCTTCTTCCTCTCCTGGAGGGCAGCACTTAGCACTAATTAGCACTGTTTCCCCATACTGCTGTTAAGTCCTCTCTACACTGCTTCCTTTCCATTCCTTTGAAGTTGGATTCTGCCCTCACACAAGCCAGCTGCTCTCCCTCCCTTTGCATTTTAATGTCAGCTGCAAGTCTAGTCAGGCCTGAACTGGCATCAAACAGAAGAAAAAGAAAGACATTAAAAAAGGTACATGGGGAGAAGAGGAATGCTGGATTTTCTTTTTTTTTTTGTCTAATTTCCTTGCTCACCAAAAGAGTGAAACTCTTAAAAGAGCCCTGGACTGAGGAAGCGGCAAGTGTGCCTGCATGAAATGAGCCAGATGGTCAAATTCAGTGCTGGGTAGAAGCAGATCCGTTGATCAGTTTGAGAACCACTGAGGTAGGCAACAAGTCTAGGCAGTACTGCTGAGTGAACACGAGGGGAATTTTGCCCTCTTGTCCTGAATGACAGTATAAATACCCACTAGTGTTTTCAGAGGTACCAGTCCCAAAGTCACGCAGCCAGGATTGAAGACAACATCTACACAAGAGCAAGCACTGACTGAACAGAAGGTGTATTCAGCTCTGCTCCAGCATTCAGTGAGAAGCAGCAGAGCACAGACTCTGACTGCTGCCTTAGCTCTGAACTCCTTTCAGCAGGATGGTCAGTGGTGAACCTGTAACCCTACTGCCTCCCCCCCCACTAAATCCAAGGGGTTGTTGGGGTTGCAGTTCTTCCAAGCTATTTGCCACTGCAGCCCACACAGGTGGTGAAAGCTACAATATCTGCCCAAGAGCCCTGGCCAGAGCTGTTCAAAGCCGTTCCAGATCTGGCATCAGAGGCCCAGGAGACACAGCACCATGCTGCAAACATCCAGTCCTGGGGAAGCAGAGTGTCACTGCTATGTACAGGCTAGCAACTTTTCTCTCCTTCTGTCTCTAGCTCATACAGAAGGCTTTTGTCCTCCCCTTCTTGTCCATCTGGATGCCTTTCACCCTCAGCATCATCTCCAAGGCACAAGGGGCTCATGATGTAGCGATAGTCACTTGTGACAGCAGCAGCTGCCCCAGCAACAGTCTCTTCATCCATATTTCCAAAGGAGGCGTGCAGGGCAGGGTCACTCGCAGACGCCTCTTTGTCCCTCCCAATGTTGACATAGAGAGGATCTTGACTGGAAGAGAGCGTGGACATCCTCCCGCGAATCATTTCCAGCTGGGACCGGAGTACTCCAAAGGTGGGGCGTAGCTTGGGCTCAGGATGCCAACATCTGCACATGAGATCATAGCTGCAAAACAGAGGGAGACAAGAGCACTGAGAAGCGGAGCAGCCATGTCCTGCACCTCTGAACAGGGGTTCTGGGCAGTGAAGCTTAAAAAACACAGACGCTTCCCCCAAAACCTGTCAGCTTTGGCCTTGCACAGGTGACACAGCATAGATGGCCATTATGGGTCTAATTTCTTGTTTCTTCCCATTTTCAAGGGCATTCTCCCCTTGGTCAAAAAAGTTATTTAGATGGTATCAAAAACCCAAAAGTCCTGTCAAAGTATGCTGAATTTCTTGGTAAAGCCCTTGTTCTGCTATCTCTAGGGAGCTAGAACAGGACAGTGAGTGTGACATCACCCAGTAATAGCTTTTGAATTTATTCACAAAAAGCACCCTCACAACCTCTGCCGCAGCTCAAGCCAAACCTCCAAATTCTAGCTCAAGAGCAGATAAGTCACAGGCAGAAAACAAAGATCAAACTGTGGGAGGTGCATGTTATTTCCAGAGTATTCCCTCTTTTACACCATGTTAACTCCATACTCCCAGAGTAATGGAAGTGTGCCGCCACTGCTGCCTGACAGCTTGTCAACAGGACTGGAAAAAGGCCCACTGGGTTTGTTTAGAGGGCTATTAAAGAATGGACAACAGCTTCAAAGCTGGAAGAGGGATGCTGAAATGGCCTTTCAGCTACAAAGGTACCGCTCGGTGCAGAAGACATGTTCAGGGCATGACCAGGCCCAGGTCCCACCCTGCAGCCTCCTCCTATGGTCAAACGCCAGCGAGCTCAGCTCTGGCCAGCGTGAGGAGACAGTCACTGGCTCTGCCGGCCTGTGCTGGGGCGAGGGAAGAGGAGCTCTCCTGCCCTGCTGGCAGCTCCGTGTCTGCCCTGGCTGCCCTCCCGCCGGCCAGGCCTGCAGCCGCAGCGCTGGAGCACAGCCAGGGCCATTGTCCTGCTCCTCTTTGTGCATCACCCACAAGACTGGCAGCTGCATTCCTATGGTGTTATTGTTGCCAGTTTTGCAGGGAACAAGAACAAAGCACAGTGCTGGCACTGAAAAACACTGCATACAAATGAACCTCAGTTGAACTTGTAAATGGAAAAAAATCTGATATGGCCTTTACTGAGAAATAAAGCATTTCATGATGGGTTTTATTTTACTTTTTGTATTCCTTGTGATCAGATTTACAAGACCGTTTTTGATCTCACACTACTTTTACAGAAAGCTTCTATGGTTCGCTTGTCTTAATCCTGGTTTACATCCCTCACAAACAGTAGAAAAAATTGTAAATGCTGCAGATAAAACAGAAACTTCCAATTCTGTGCAACCAAGTTAACTACTTTCTTTTACCTTTGCTGTCAATCAGCATAATCCATTTGAAAGAAAGGTAGAAAAATACTGGCTGTACTGAATCAGCCCAAAAGTCCATTTGCCCCAGCACCCTATGCCTGACAGAGTCCAGTAGCAACACTTGGGGAAAGCACATAAGCTGAGGGTGGGCATGCAGTGTGATCTTTCTGGTACATTTCCTCAGGTCTCAATAATCTGTAACTCAAGGACCTCACAAAACAATGCTTGTACCTTTTCAGTAGTTTTTGATGGATTTTTCTCCAGTGCCTATCCAGTAGGTTTTTGAGTCTCTTCTCTACTTTCTGCATCTCTAACATCCTACAGCCATAAGCTCCACAACTTGGAACCAAAGCTACTCAGAGCAGTCAAGATGCAGACGTGCAATTAATTTAAGCAGTGATATAACAATGTTTTCGTTTATACTCAGTAAAAGTTGAAATGAACAGCTGAGAAGACAAAAGCGTTCAGCTCTAGTAAGACGAGTACAGATTATTCCCTATGTAGAAAAAAGGAAAAGGAGAAAGCAGCTACATGAAATAATCCACCATCAGAGCAGGAGGGAAGAGGGAAGAAAGAAGTATTAGACCACTAAAATCAGTGCTCATAGTTATACCTTGCTTTGGGCACAACACATAGAAAACAGAGCCTTGCTTGGGCCCCCAGTGAAATGATTTCACCTTGTCCAGGCAAGGCAAGCTTTTACCCCAGGATAAGTTATGGTGACACTCCCTGGAGGATCCCAGCCCTATGTGAGGAGACCAGGAATCTCCAACCACCACCCATGGAAGAAGGTTTCCTGAGCAAACATTTCCTGTGACCTGCTGGCCAAGAGTGATCCCTTGGCAGCAGGATTAAGGCAGGAGCACAGGCTGCAGCATGTGGCTGCCTGCTGCCTTGTGGACTATCTAGGTCCTTCCTGAAAGTCTGAAAATGTCTGCAACCAGAATCTTCAAGATTGTCCTGGATTTGTTCCTAGGTGTAATTTAAGGTGGGACACTGATCTACACGACTTTAGTTTGTCCCATCTGCTCTCTCTCTCTTTCAGCCTGCTATTTCTGAGAGTAGCAGATTAAATTTTGAAAACTGGGCCAAGCTCTGAAAGACACATGCAGGCCACTGCCTCTGCAATCCAGTTTCCTTGTAGTCTTGCTAGATTGCCTGTCTATTCAGCCTTCAGGGTGTGCCATGGAACTCATCCCTTTGCTCAGATGCTGGCCTGAGAAGGCAGGGTTCAGTGATTCTGGGAACACAATTAGTTTCCACAAAGCCAAGAACTTCTAATATTGACACTGTTGAAACCATTGAGCCAAGTTAGCTGCTTGTGTAGTTACCACAGGTTCCTGGGAGCTCTGCCAGCAAAGAATATCTAGTAGCTAACCCAGAGACTTTCTAGTGAATGGCTCTGTGTAGTGGAAAGTGGAGACTTTCAGATCAGCATCCCAGCCAGCTGCCTCTGTTTCCTTCCAGGGAGCCAAATTTCTCAAAAAATCATGTCAGCAGGGTGAGGAAGTACTCACACATCTTCCAGGCACTCCGGGGGCTGCTTCAGCCTGTTCCCACTGATGAGGTAGTTGTAGATTTCTGCATTCTCAATGCCAGCATAAGGGGTTTGCCCTCGGGTCACAATCTCCCACATGGTCACCCCAAACGCCCACTGAAAGAGAACAGCACACAGAATAAGTGAACAGACCGTTCCCTGCTCGCTGGGCTTGGCTTCAGTTTCCAGACTGTGCTGGGTAATGTCATCTGAGCAGCAGTGATGCAAGGACTACCCAAACTCTAGCTAGAAAAGAGAAATGACCCACCAGATGCTGCTGATGCTGACACATCATCTTCAGAGACAGCTGAAGGCCTTGCCCAGCCTCATCCTGCAGGGGAGCAGGGGAAGATTTGGGAGCTACCCCTGTCTTCCATCTGCAGACCTTTCCTACTTATGTTCTTTAAGTATGTGGTATCAGTTTCTTGGTTCTCAGCTAGAAGAAGATTTTGGTTTGGGGCTTACAAATCAGTTTATTAATTCATTTAACCAGATTCTGAGTTTCTACTAATGTGCAAGTGAAAGCAGAGTTTGGCCAATAAGCAGGGCAAGGAATAAACCACTTATGGCTTACACTCATTTCTGCTCTAACTGCACAGCCTTACTTGTACTTTTCAACTAAAATGAAACTTTTGTGAGGTACAAAAAAATTATTATTTTCATAAGCAACCCCCTGTCCAATGTCTGCTGTAAACTGGCTGAACTAGTGATCACTAATCACTAAACACTGCCTACAGTGGATGCAGCAATGGCTGGGCAACACAGCAGCCACATTACAAGGCACTCTTGGTTATCTCTTCAAGGACATTGTGACAGGGATAACTGGAAAGGCAAGCCCACGGGACTGAAGGACAAAACTGGCGTGAAAATAGATCAAAAGGCAGCAAGGAAGAGGGAAGTCTCTATCAGAAAAAAAATCCTCAAAGGAAAATAAATAACAATTTCAGATGAATGGGTTTAGCCTTGCTCCCCAGGGGACAGTTATGGGTGGTACACTGATGTATTCAGATCTATGGAGTTCCACCAATGCCTTCATGCAGCACAGAGTACCTTTGCTGCACTTGTATGTAAGTGTGTGGGTTACATGCATTTCAAATGTCACCTTCAAACTGTCAGGCAGCAGAGAAAGGAAAAAGATTGAGAGAAGAAACTGCAAAAAGAGAGGAAAAGGAAGAGGAGGTGTGGAAAGATGAAGAGAATGGGAACAAACACTGAAAAATAAAGGACAAAAGGACAACAAGAAGAAAAGGGTTGAAGTCCTCTGCCATTAACCACTCATATGTTTTTAGCCTTGAGTTCTGACAGCACCCAAGGCAGAGGTAGCACCATCCCACAAACACAAGGTAAACTCCCTTTCCTATCACCAGGGCCTTTTCCCACCCTCCGTGGGACGCCTCCACTTCAGCAGAAATACAAATGATGCCCAATGCACCAGAGCAAACCTCACCACATCGCTGTGTGTTGTGTACAGATTATCTGCCAGACTTTCCAGAGCAAGCCACTTCACTGGCAGCTTGGAGGCACAACCCTGGCGGTAGTAGTCTCCACTGTAGATTTTCTTAGAAAGTCCAAAGTCTGCAACACTCACGTTCATGTTCTCATCCAACCTATGGGAAAGTTTTCACAGTTGAGGAAAGGAAAGCATTTATTGGCTACCTCAGGCAAAAAAGAAAAAAAAAAGAAAAAAAAAATTCAGAGAACTGAGGTATGTGGCTCACCAAGTATTACACAAAAGGAGAATGATTTCATCTACTTGGTGACCAATGTGAAATAGCTTAGTGGTCTCAAATTAGTTCCTTCAGACTAACAGGGAGCTAACTATGTCTAAGGAAGTAAGGAAGTGGCTGGGCTGACATGGTCGAGTCTCTAACAAAAAGCAAACTCAGGTACTTTCTGTTGTTTCCAAGATTACCAGAGGACATCTGCAATGCTCACTGCTATCACCAAGGCCTGCCCTCCATATTGGCAATCAAAAAAATCATAAGGTGATTGGCTAGACTGCCTGTTAAAACTGTTTGAACTGCTAGATCTACACCATCTCCTCTCCAGGCCTGGTTAATGGCCTGAATTGCTCTGTCACCCACTTAAACCTATACATGTTGGCAGATAGTCCTAGTAAAGCCCACCAACACTTCATGCTCCCAGGCCTCATAAAGAACTCACTGCTTTCCCCAGAAGATGTGCTGAAATAGGCATTCAGCTTCCTCTGGAGGATGTCTACAAAAATAGAAAATTAGTATGGGTTTCTCATAAATGTCAAAGCAGGCTAACCCATCATTTTTGATCATAACTATCAGGCTCTTTGTCTGTACATCTGGACACTGAAATGCCTTTGGAAATCTGTGTCTCATGGTGGATTTTATTGGTTGTTGTGGTTTTGTTTGGAGGCAGAGTTCTGTTGTCACAATGAGTTGTTCCTTACTCCATTCTCAGGAAAGAAACAGAGTGAAAAGCATAAAAAAAAGACTATTCTTTCCTTCAAAGCAGTCAAGGTAGTTTGGTGTCAAGAACAGTGAAGTGGGATCATATGGTGTGTTCACCATACAATTATTTTTAGAGGCATTCTCCACAGGCTTTCAAGGAAACTACAATTCTTATATTGTGATAATCAAGTCCTCAAAATAGTTACCAGAAATACAGACTTCATTATACAATGAAAGTTCTTTTCTTCTAACACAGCCAAACCCATTCCCTCCTGTTGGTTACTGTATATGGAGGAACAAATAGCCTACGCTGACACACAGCCCTGGAGTGGCTAATTACAAACACACATTGTAATCAACTCTATGAAACTCTATGTGCACACCAATGATGGCAAAGATCCTTATAAATAGGGTCTGTTTGAAAGATCAGTGGGACTTTAGGAGCTGCTCCCTGTGCCCAGCAGCACCACCACACACTACACCACAATGACCATGACTCTCCTATGTCGATTGTCACTTAGATGTAAAGATCAGCATTCTTCACACTTCTGTCATGCAAAAGGTTTTTCATCCCTCCCTCACCCACTCTGGTGTTTCTTTTCTCTAAAAACTCATGGATCACTTACATGCAGTTCCGAGCTGCAAGGTCCCTGTGTATGAAATTTTTTGAGCTCAAGTATTCCATCCCACTTGCAATGTCAATCATGAACTTGAGGAGTGTCTGAACAGGCAAGTTCTGTAAGAAATAACAGTTTAGCTTCTGTTCCCAGAGGCTTTCAAGCACGTATGACAAAACTGCAAGGTTTGCTGCCACTTTACAGAGCAGGCATGGGGAATACAGGGATGGGATGGGATGGGATGGGA
>VZUA01018735.1:0-14877 GCA_013401035.1 Horornis vulcanius | reverse complement strand
ACTTTCTGCTACAAAGTTTTTATCTTTCTGCATTTGTTTTTATGGTAGGACAGTTTCTGGTTTGAATTTTATCTAGCATAAAAACTGCCTAAAGGCACAGACCTCGATACTAGCCTATTATTCCTTTCAGGTTTTGGCTGAAACTGAAACATGGAGGGAAACCAATTGTCCTCCTTTTCCTGTTCTGAAAGATAAGTGTGACAAGAAGCACATGCCTCTCTTAAATGCTCTCGCATGTGCCTAGAATTTTAGGTCAATAAACCCAGCTCTGGAACACGGCTGAGGCAAGCATTATGGATTAAAGATTTGTTATAAGGGCCAGATCCCAGGCAGAGGTTTCTTTGTTCCTCCAGAAGGGTTTGTTCATGGACATTACTCCTTGTTTTATGTCTGTACTTTTCAGCGCTTGGCCACCAGATCCTAACAGGAGGCAGCCGTGCTGCCCCACTGCCCTTGTGCCTTCCTCACCTTCTTCATCCTCACAATGCACACTTTCAGAGCACATAGGTGTGGGTGTCCATGTCAAGACTCCCTTGGCAGACTGGAGAATGTCATCACTTCTGTGTTTCCAGGACTCCCAGCAACCCAGAATTTGCAGATTCTTTGTTGTCTTCTGCGCATGTGTGGATGCCAACAGGCACCTGAGATTTTAGACAGAGTTGTAGCACCCAGAACGCCCACACAAATGAGCCCATGGATTCATCCAGATAAAGCAAATTAACTTGATATCAGGCAGACAAACTTGTGGCATGGCTGGTAAATTACATCCACTTTCTGCTGCTTTGTTTTCAAGCACACCATTCTCTTTTCCTTCATCTGGTGCGATTTTTGTCCTTGGACAAAAAGTGAATGCCTGTAGAAGTTCTGTTCAGAGAGGATCGGGAATACTCATGTGAAAACAGTTTTGCCTTCCAGTGCCTCCACTCCTGGGGTTTTCCTGTTACTGAAAAATGCTCTTAATGATATTTAAGTCTCCCATAAAAATAATTAAATTAACTCCATTGAAAGACTGTTTTCCTTCCTCACAGTAAGATGGGAGATTAATGATCCATTGATTGCCTGTTCCTTGCTCTCACCCCTTACAAAAACATTATAAATATAGATTTTAAAAGATATGAGAGAGGTGAGAAATGAGAATTAAGGACCAACTGAGGCTTGTTCTTACTCTGAAGAGCCTCAAGCATTGCCTGTGGCTCACCATAGGAAAAGCTGAGTGGTCAGAGGTGATTGCCTTGCTCACTTCCCTGCAGTTTGACTTAGCCCCTCTTCCCCCAGTACTTTTGCCTTTCCTCACCCTTGACATCTACATGATTTCTTACTTGCCCTCTGGTGGCATTCAGGCAAAAATTTTCTCCTTGGTTTCAGGTTCCTGAACTGCTGGGAGGTGGTTGAGGAAGAGTGTGCCAGAGACAGGGACTTGGGCAACCTTCTCCAAACAGAGAGTTTGGAAGGTAAATAACCCAGCCCTAGAGGGATTGAAATGGAGAAATATCCTCGCACAAGGACAAGGAAAATTGAATAAAGGACTCTGAAGTAAAATGTCTCTTTTAAGGCTTGAGTGCCAGCTTAACATCCTGGTGCTGAAATAACATTTCCAGGTAGAGAGATGTGTCCATCCAGGTAAAACCATGGCTTAGTAGCCAAGCCTGAAATTCCAGCCTTCCAAAAGCAGACTTGACTGCTTAACAGCTCTTTAAACCTCTGCAATCCAGATGTACCTTGGTTTTAGAAGCTCCTGTTGTGATTTCACCTTGCAAGTATTTGATACCTCTTTTCCTTAAATTATCATGCCTGAGTGGGTGTGCAAATATGTACCTACAAACCTTCCATGTTTAGTGGGTAAAAGGGACAAATTGAACTTAAAATAGGGATTGAGGCTGAGGAGAATTTCTCTATCCCAGGTACTGTTGTAATATCTAAGTAAAACTTCACTTCTTTCTTACTGACTCAGCCCTTTAATGAAATGAGGTTTCTTTTTACTTCAGAGCTGAAGAATGTCTTTAAATATGTCTTCCATAAGAAGTAGAAGATAATAGGGTTCTGCAACTTCTACCCCATCTACTCAGCTAGAATCTCTTCCCCCATGAGGAGAACATGATGAATTGTATGTTCTTAAATGTAAAAAAAAAAAAAAAAAGGGGTCTTTTTTTGCCTTTGTATTCTTTTGTGATATAAAATATTATTTGGCCCCAAGGTTTCTTATATATTTACTTTGGCCCTAATGTAAAGAAGGCAAATGAAGTTAATTTCTGAGAGGAAATAGTGTTATTTCTTCTTAGAAGAAAGGAAGTTACATACACTCCAAGAAGCTTTCTAGGAGCTAATTATCTCAGCAATAATAACTACAGTCTTAATGGCCAGGTCTTGCTTCTGGTCATTTAGAAGAAACCTTTAATAACACTGTTCTTTGAAGAATCTTCTGTACAATTTTGTTATCGCAGTTGGGATTGCCTTCTGGTTATTTTTAGCTGTCCTTTGAAGAACTCCAATCTCTCCTGTGCCATTTCCTAGGAATTGCCTCACATGAGTTCTGACACTTGTTTAATAAATGATTATAGAAATGTAGTTTTGCCAACTGTTCAATAAAAGTATTGAACAACTGGCAAAAAAAAAAAGGGTTGGTTCTGACTTTTCCTGTACCAGCCATAAGTCCATAAAAAAATCAATCAATTCATTTCACTGACAGAATCCAGAATAAAAAGAATAATTTAGTTCTTGCTTTTAATATTTCTGATATGAAAGGTATTCTTTTGAATGAAATAGGAAATGATTATTGGAGTTGCTGACCAAAATGCTTGTGTGCACATTTGTATAACTAGCACGCAGATTTAATATTCAAAACCTAAAACTAAATTTCATTTCTCCTAATTAATACCTCTAGAATTTCTCTTTGAGTAAAGGCAGCAGCAAGGGAGAAAGTGTGGTGTATTTAATAGTCCCTCTGTTCCTGTTGGCATTTTCAAATTGAAAATTCCTAGAAAGTTCATGTCTTATTCCTGGTAATGCCTGGTTTTCCCAAGGTGTTGGCTCTTTCATTATTAACACCTAAGTTCTGATTTCTAACAGTGGGCATGCCAGAAGGCAGTGTCTTATACCTAGAATATCAAATATAAACTTATAACCAGCCTTTGCTTGCATCAGTTACCCTCTGAAATGGCAGTCATGGAAAAGGCACAGAAATAAATGCTGTACACCTCTGAAAACCATACCAGCACTGAAGAAAGAAAAATTGTATTTATTCCAGGTTTTTCTGCACCAGCCTGGAACTGACTGAGCAGCAGGACTGAGAGGCATCACAATTCCCATGTAAGTCATCCTTGGCTAAAAAACCTGGGAATGAGGCGTGTCAGTTCACTCTTTAGCAGTCTGCTGAGCTTCAAATAAACATGGAGGGATAAACCTCATATCAATAATTCAGAGACATCTAAATATTACTACTTCAGCTCCTTCAGTTCTCGTATTGTTTTATTTATTCTCCTCCTATGTTTTGAGCTGCATGCTCAAACCACAGGCTCTTCCAGTGGAGCTAACAGCACACTCACTCCTGGCTGGCCTGTCAGCACTGTCACACAGCCCTGTGTCCTGGCAGTCCCCTCAGGTCCCCACTGCTGGTCCCACACCTCCTCCTGGCCCTGCAGCTGGGCAGGATGAGCTCATGGGAGCAACAGCACTCACTTTATTTTAGAAGGACTTCCAAGATCAGTCTCCTTCTCAAGTGAATATTTCCATAGCTGATGTAGCCCTGTCATGGTATTTTCTGTTTATCTACAGCTGAGGAGAGGGTGTATTAAATTACTTGGTAGCAGCTAGGGTAGACAGTTCCATTTTGTCTTTATTAAATCACACGTCGTGAAGAGTTTAAACTATTTGAGCAAAACAGTGAATCAAAGTTCAGGGCTGTTCCTCTGATTTCAGCTGACTTATATCACTTTCACTGGAGTTGAATTATTTGTGAAAGCAAACCCTTCAAGGCTATTATTGTGGTAAAAGGAATGGAATCCTACATTATTTTATATATGATATCTGTTTTTTTCCACTTCATGTCCTGTTCTTTACAAAAGTATTCAGTTTAATTGGCTTCAAAGAAGAATTTGCCTGCATTTAAGTTATCAAAACTTTAGGCAGAGCAGATAGGAGTAAAGCCAGTTATTTATACTTTGTTTTTAGTGCACCAAAATGATGAGAATATAAAAGGCAAAAAGATTAACCCAAGCTCTCTAACATTTTAAGGTCTCAAAAAACCCCAAGATTAAGACTTTGAAAATCATCCAAGTAATAAATCCACAGAACCAAAACACACAGTTTTACTAACTTTATTACAAAGAAACACAGGAGCTGATGGGCACAGATGCTAAGCTGGAAAAACTTCAGCAGCCCTTCATGTTTGTGGACTTTTAAAAATCAAGGGGTCAAGTGTAATAAGCTGATGATGAAGTTTGATTCTCTGATGCCAGAACCCAGTGAGGTGCTGGGGGAAGGGTAAAAAAGGGGTGGGAGAAAAATGTTCCCAGCCTGCTGCCTGGTGTCATTGGCAAAGCCAGGGATGTTTCTCTCTTTAGATAAAGCAAACACTGAAACTATGGAGTTATGAAATCCCTCTGCCTTGAGTGCTGTGAAGTTGCAGAGGAGTCAGGCTTGAGGGGCTGCTTGGGCAAGACTGTGATGATCTTCCCAGCCCCAGAGAGGGGACAAGGGCTGAGCTGCTGCAGGTGTGGTGCAGATCTTGTGTGGAAGGCTCGGTGCCCATGGGGCAGGGCACAGAGTGTGCACCTCAGTGAAGTGTGACTACTGTTTTCAGACACTGATGTAGTTACAAATGTAAACATCCTGAGCTTTTATTGAGATTTTTGTCAGCAGATTTGTTCCTGGGTTTTGCTCAAAATCAGCTGTTGGCTTTTGGGGGAGGGAGGTGTGACATTTATTCCCCTATAGCCTTGTGGATTTTGCTGAAAAGCAGAGGAGATGATTCTAATTCTTCTGAATACCAATAAAGCCACTTACAGATGTCGAGTAAGCTATTCCTCTGCAAATCCACTGGAGACTTAATGTAGTCTGCTGCACTCACTAGAGAAAATAAACTCAGCTTTACTTTGAAATTTCTGGATGCATCTCAGAACTGACAGGAAGTACTGCTCCAGAAATCAGCAATTTTGACACAGTAATGAATGGCAGACAGGAATAGTTTTGAGTGTAATTCTTACTTGCAAGGCACTCCATTTGCAGTCACTTTTCAGAGCAATACATATTTTGGTTTTGTATCAGGCCTGGATATGGTGATTCTTTTGTTTTCCTGCTTTCCCTCAAATCACAGATCTGCACAATCATTTCATGTAGTGAATTAAAAGGAATCAAACTCCTTTCCATTTCTTTCTTGCAGCCTTTGAGTGTACTTCTTGCTGCCTCTAAGAATCTGGGCATGAGGCTCACAGGTGGACAAAGGAGCTCTGTCCGTTTTCCTGTGGTTGCAACCAGAGAATGACAAAGGCTGTTTCTTTTTCTTCTTCTGTGTTCTTTTGTTTCTTCCAGCTTCTCTGCTACTCCATCCTTTGTCTTGATCACAGTTATTTTGGGAAGCAACCAGGTGCAAGAGCTTAGAAACGAGGGACCTTTTCAGACCCGATGCTGAACGTGGCATCACATTTTCCTGTAAATGTATATTTAGCCCCTGTGCTTGAATACCCCACCAAAGTTATGTGGGCAGCACAAACTGACAAAGGTGTTAAACGATTGATTGGCGCAGCGCAGAAAATTCTGTTTCATCCGTGGCCTCCACCAGCCCCACATTTTCCGTGCAGCTGGGCTGCCAATTCTCACACCTAACGGGTCAGTCCTATTTTGTCTTGCTCGAGCAAAATTCCATCGGCATTTCCAAACTGATGCTTGCACCCAGGCATTTCCTAGCTTGCTGAGCAAGGCCCTGGATGGTGATGGCTCTCCAGTGTGGCATCGTCTCACTTACCAATTATTCTTGGAGGCTCTTCTTGCTGCCTTTCCAGGCAATCCCAGTGCTCCTTGTCTGCCATAGCCTTTCACTGCTTCATTTCTGTTTAATTCCCGCTGTTCTTATAGCAACAGAGATGGCAGAAACACATAGATTCTTTCTTCTGACAAGTCACCAGCTTTATTTGGACCTCCTGCATGGGCTATTTCCAGGCATTGCTGCCAGCAGCGTGTTTTTGGATAGTGTTTTCAGGATCAAACTTATTCGGTGCAAATCCTGCAGGCATCTGTTATTATCTGTGCTGTATTGTTGACAGATGAAAATATAAATTCAATTCTCTGGTGAAGATGAGGAAAAGAACAGCTCCAAAGTAAGAGGAGGATGTTCTGTCTGCTCTGTCTGTTCTGTCTGATCCAAGTTTGGAGTAGGCATGGTTCCCTGCCCACGGGCACAGTGCATGGATGATGATGATGAAGTTAGAATCTTTGAGATGGGTGTTTGTGAGATTAGTTTTCCATCCCAGCAGCTCAGCCACTTTGGGGATGCGCCTGTGTATCCCATCACAGCTCTCTGCTGCCAGCAGCAGCAGGGAAGGCAGGCCTCAGGATTGCTGCCTGGCCCTCCATTTGACTTTTGCTCACTGATCTGGGGGGAAGAACTGGGGCTGCTCAGTCAGAGGAAGGATGCAAGGGACCAGAGTGCTTGTAATTTTGTCTGCTCCACTCAGACTGAGAAATCTGAGATAGAAAACTGTAGGGTGCAAAGACTTTAAAAAGTTTGGCAAAGCCTGGAAAAGACAGAGAGGTTAATACATTCCTGTGCTAGGCTGTAGCCTTAAGTGGTTTTCAAGTATTGATGGAATTAAGGAGGGAAAACATGCTTCCAGGTTTTTTTTTTAATAACAGTTGAGGAGCACAGGATAAAAACTCTGCTTCTTATCCCCATTTTTTTTCTTTTGTTCTCTGCATGGAGAGGCAACTTTTACCTCAAATTGCCAACCCTGTGCATGGTCTTTTCCAAGCATAAACTCCTACGGAGGCTGTAACATCATACAGTTTATACATGCAAAAATCATTTCTAAAATGGATTTTCCAGGTGCAAATCCAATCATCTGTTCAGCCAGGTGTAAGAATCTATCAGCTGTGCACACAGGTGTCAACGCTTGAAAAATGACCCAGTTTACTCCTCCACAAAGGGTTTGCACATGGATCTGTGTCACTTAAGTCTGTTTTTGGGCTGTGTTTTGAGGATTTAAGTGGAATTTGGATGGTGGTTTCTGTGCTGAAGGCTCTCTGTGCAGGGCAAATGCTTTACAGAGCATATGCACAGATGGGCAAATTTGGCGGCCCCTGAGTGAGTCTGGGCTGGGTGCCCAAACCGATGATCTTGCCCCAGATGTGCCTTCTCCTAAAGAGTGTCTACCTCTTGTCAGGCTCATTANTTTTTTTTTTTTTTTTTTATGAAAACATAGCATTTCTCAGTGTTTCAGTGTTCCCAAACTCAAATATTTACTAACCCCAGGTATCTATATGCCTGACTTGGCTTTGCATTAGGAACAATTGCTTGCCAAGTGTTTACCTGTTGAATGAAAATGATTAAAAGAAAATACGAAGTCCTTCATATACTATTTTTGGGCAGTGAAATGAACTTGCTTCTATTTTAAATATTTCAGTACAATTTATATTAGCTATAATACCATCAATAAGGCTGCTCGAAAATTAAGTGTCATTCTTGGCCCAAGCCACTGGGTGTGTTGTGGGACCAAATGCCATGTGCCAGAAAAAAAATTAAAACCAAAACCACGGTCAAGTAGCTGGATTTATGGGGAGAGCAAGCAATATGGGCCTGAACAACAGAGCTATTTTGGACAAACAGCAGTGCTTCCACCTGGGGAAAACTTACAGTTCTCCTCCACCTCAACAGCAGCTGTGGCATGGAGGGGAGAGGAGCAGCAAGCACAGCTGTCACTGGTGGGGATTCTGTCACCCTCCAGATGGGCAAAGAAAGTGATGCTTGAAAGCTTTGAGGAGTAAGTGGATGGGAATTAGCTGGCATTTATGTGCCCAAGTATCAAAATATAGTGACTATTTCTCCTTTACAGGGAAACTGAACCACCCAGCTCTGTCTTTCACTGATTTCTCCAGTGTCAGTCCCTCCTTTACCCAGGCAGCTCCTGACTCCACATCTTCCTGCACAAGTCAGTTTTCCTCCAAAGTGGAGGACACTACACTGTGCCAGACAAGGACCTTCTAAGGCATTAATGCTTCCTTATCTCTGCTGGAAATCCCTCCCCTGCTCCATCCCGGGAGAGCTCCTTGCCTCTCTCACAGCTGCATCTCTCTGATGGTTTCACGATCTTCCTGCGCTCTGCTAAGACGATGTGAATATTGTGGGATTTGGCAGGGCTTCCTGGCTTCTGGGCCCCAGTGCAGGTCCTGGACACATCCCAGATCTGTGCTGGGATGGGATCTGGATGTGCACTTGAGGTCTTTTCCTCCTACCTGTCCATTCCATAGTTTCCACGGAACTAAGTGCAGGAACACTGGCCAAAAAGGAGCCTCAGTACAGTACATTTTGGCCAGCCCTCCTGTCCAGATAATCAGTGAACAGAGTCTTGGAGAAGTCTGCTCCTTATATCAGTTGTTGACGCACAGACATATAAACCCTTTTTTTTTTCTCTCAAGTGTTTAGAACAGACTCCACTCTTCCTAGCTGATCCCATTTGACATCTGCTTTTTTTTGTTCACCCCTCCTGCATGACACAGACTATTTTGTCATTGCTTTTTCAACAGAACAGCAAAATCCACATTCTCTTTCCATTTAATCTATTTATCTCCTGGGCATCTCCCACTCTGCTATTTGTGACCTCCTCTTTTCTGAGCCTTCCTGAAGAACCATCTGTTAAAATTATTCTCCCTACTTTATGTAGGCACTCTGCTCCACATTTTGAATAAATCTACCAGCTCTTTTTTCACACACTATCAAATTTCAGCTACCTCTGTTGTCTCTTATGCAATCTGGACTGACATGGTATAGCTGCCTGACTTCCTTGTGCAGCAACCTCTTCGTAATCATCTGAGGGTGACAGACTGCTTGAAATGATTTCTAAATTCAGTTCATTCACTGATTCCCCTCTCTTTTAAAGGCACTGACAGAAAAACTTACTGCTTTTTTAGGATCTCCAGAATCAGAGGCAATGAGGGCACTAGGAAGAACAGTGGCGCTGCTAAAATATCCTCAGTGAGAAAAGTGATGCGCTCTTTGAGCTGATCCACCCACACACCAAAGTGTCAAGTCCAAAATTAAGATATAAATCCTTTGAGAGAAGAAGAGATGTACTGCAATATGTTTGGCTTCCAAAGGATCATTCTAACAGGCATACCTAATCACTTATAAATATTCACTGCTAATGCAGTTGTTTCCTTGCAGATTTATCCCATCAAGCCATTATTTTGGGCTTTTTTTTTCCTTTCTAAAATCTCAGAAGCAATCCGTTTTTGTAGATTTGCAGTTATGCGTGGTTTTGCTGAGTTGGTGAACTTCTTTAACTTTTTAGTATGCNCCAATAAAAAAAATACCTCTGGTGGAATGCTAAATATTCAGAGGGGTTAGAAAAATAACAGCCTCTATCTATATGTGGCAAACCAGTATTAAAAGTTAAAATCCCCTCAAAGAAAGCTTTAATTTAAAAAATAGCATAGCATTTTACCTTCAGAAAGAAGAAGGAATTTTTTCCCTTGTATCCTCATATTTACAAAGACTTGTGATATACTGCAGGGGAAACTTCAGGACTCTTCAGACATGTGGAAATAAGACAGCATGTAAAACCTCATACCAGAGCTCTGGAATCATGGCATCACCAATCCACTCAGACACTCAAGAGTAAAATAAGATCTGAGCCGCGCTGTCATGACATCACAGAGTTTTTCCATTAGCTTGAACCCCTCAAGACATTTTACTTCTCAAAAACTTTCTCTAGTGGCAGTGAATGTACAGATCACCAATACCCTCCAAATAGATCTTGTATCAAAACTCCCATTAAAGTCAATGGGAGCCCTGTGGCCAACCTGTCTGTGTAACACACTTCAAGTCTGGGGCTGCAGGGCTGACTGCTTTATTTTATATGTGCAGGTCTTTTAAGAGCATTTTTTTAAAACAAAGCAAAAATATTTTGCCAGGAACATAAACTGGGTTCAACAGACTGGGTTTCTGCTTTCATTTTCAGTGTCCTTGCTGCCTGGATCTAGCAGGCAACACTACAGAGGGGTCCCAAGCTCACACTGCTAGGAGGACTGAATTGCCCTAAGGGACAGAAAACAGAATCCAGCTACAAAGTTTTGGGCTCCATCCCAGATACTTAGTCTATTAAATGAGTCAGGAGGTTATGACTGAGAAGAAATAAGCCCCTCAGCAGCAGTGTGTTTTGCAATCTGCCCCCTTTGGGAAGGTGCTGCCACAGAGGCAGGCTGCCGGGGGGAGATGCACTGGTTTGAACCAGGTGGGACAGGGGGAAAAGAGGAGGAAAACAGGAATTTTCAGGCTTGTTGATGAGGGCAAAAGTCATGCTTTTCTACACCTTTAGATACTGACTTCCTCCTCCAGACATGGTTTCAGCAGGACATGACTTGAGGCAGTAACACTTTAGGCACAGGCTGTTGAATTTCTGAGACGTGGCTGAGGAGCATGGGAGGTCCAGGAGCTGGGAGCAGAGGTCCAGGAGCCACTCAATCACTCTGTCACTTAGGGCAAGTTACTTGACCTTTCTGCATGGGCTTGAGCCATGTCAGATAAAGAAACTGGCTCCAGACCAGCATTTCACACAGTATCTGAAACCTAACCTGGAAAAAAACTTCCCGCTGTTCACTGAAGAGGTCATCTGTAGCATCTTGAAATGTCACCCATGCCAGCTGGATGGAAAACCTGAAAAAACTATCAGTTCACCTTCCAAGCACCATCCTGTCTCTACAATTGTGTCAAAAATTAAGTTTTTGTAGCAGACAAAGAGCGTTTGTGGGCTCAGAGCAGGTGACTGAGCTGTGACTCTGCATTTTTATGCTACAATTCCCTGTTAAAATCTGTCAATTTATACCCATGTAAATCTAAAATTAGATGCTGTTTCCTAAAGCATGGGCCTCTGTAGGTTCTTCGTATTAAATCAAGTAGTTTTTTAAGCTGAAACAAGGCATATGATTAATAAACCTTCCTTTTCTAGTTCATTGTTATCATTACACTGCATCAGCACACAGTGAACCTAGTCTGAGACAAAATATGGGAACATTTGAATAATTCATGGGTATAAAAATATTGCAGTTCTTGTTTCTCTTTGTTCCTTAGGTAGTAGAGAAAATCACACAGTCCTCAAACATCATTTCTCCTTGCACTGCTTTCCCTCTGCTCTGACTGAAAGGGTGATTATTTACACACTAGAGCTTGCAGCTGAAACTGCTCACAGGAATCACACAGAAATCATTTGAGGGCACTGAGTAGATAGAAATAACTCCTGTAGCTTCATGGACATGTTTGTGAAAAAGGAGTTTGCAAATCAAGTTACCAAGCGTTAACTTGGTGTGGAGGAAAGACAAATAATTAGAGAATTTCCGAAAAGGGAAATTCATTGCATGTTAAGACATGGGGAAAGAGACTTCACATCCTGAGGTCTATACTAGACACAGTGCCCACTTTAAAAGTGATTTTCTCTCATTATTGGTAGAGAAATCACACTTGGTGATCACGTGAGGAGCCCAATCAGATGGTTGAGTTGATGAATATATTTGCTGCACCCTAATCCCTGAAAATCAAAACTCCTTACTCACAAATAAGTGTGAAGGGTGTCCTATTTCAGTGCTTGAAACAGATTCCATGTGAATCTGCTCATGTGCCAGCCTTTGAGACTGTTTTTAAAGGTGCAGTGCTTCCCCTGTGGGATTGCCCCTGGAGCAGAGGAGATTATGCTAAAACACACATGTTGCTATAGAGCAAAGGGAAGTACTGCATGCCTACCTTTTAAAAAACACGAGATGTGCATGCAGCTTGGCTCTAAACATTTTCCATGAGCTTGAGCAGTCAGCAATTACCGTGCAGCTGAAGAGCAGAGGTACCCTGTACCTTGTGGTTACTTAAAGCACCGCCTGGTTTATTTTTTAGTAACGACCCCCTCACCTCGTTTTTTGGGTTAAAACTCTTTGTAAGGATTGGAAAAACTGTGTAGGTGATGTTTTCAGATTGCTGGAAGGCTCATAAAGAGTAAGTGCCTGGGGTATTTCTGCTCACAGCGCGTCGGTCACTGGAGGAGCTACGTGTTGGGCAGCCAGTGGGTTTTCATACCTAAATATTTGCCCCTCAGGCCAAGGAGAGATCAAAAGATCACCTTGCACAGACTTGTAAAACACACCATTATGCATCTGTCAAGTACTCTGTGTCAAGACCAAAGACTTCAGTCAGTCTGCGTGTTAGTGTCCAAGGCATAAAACATGACTCTGCAGGCAAAGACCCCTCTGGGAGGATGACTGGAGGGCTACAGGGATCCTCTGCAGGGTTTTCTTCCACCCTTGTGCTGTAGAGAAACCTGAAAGCCAGAAATCTTTCCCTATCTCTGGTGGGAAAGTTTCTTCTGTCCCCAAATAGGTGAGGTCCTGAGAAAGAGGCACTGGATGTTCGGTGGAGCAAGGGGATTTCCCTGTGACTGCAGGGTACCCTGTTCCCTGGGCCCAGACCTCATCTCCTTCTGCTGTCTGCTGCTGATGCTGGGGGAGGAAGGACAAAGCAGGCTCATTCCCCAAGCTAAAATATCTCTCACCCTCAGTAGCGAGCTCTCACAACAAGATCCAATCACAGTTGTTACACAGACATGCACAGAGAGGAATCATCCTTTAAATTTCCAGTTTACCACCCCCTTAAACATCCCTCTTTGGGAATGCCTGTATAGGTATGCCTCCCCACCTCTTAAAGTGGATGACTGTCAGGATAATCTAAATTTCTGCCCTGCATTCTCAATTAAGGGCTTTNAATCCTTTCCTTACTCAGCAGGTAATGAAAGACAAGAAAAAAAAGGAAAGAAAACCTTGCTTCCCAGAATACTGAATAAGATTTCTAGGAATAGATCAAATAGTAGGGTTAAATAACTTGCAGCCTTTAACTTCATCAGTTGCAATTAGGTCACCATAATAGTGTTCACCCAGATCTGAATGTCCACAGAGTCCGAGGCCAGAACATCACAGATGACCTCTTTGCTCATCACTTCCTTGCCTCATTGTGACCTGGTGAAAATTAAATTTACTTTAATACCAAGCAAGGAACCAGCTGGGGCAGGAGACCAATGTTGTTTAGAAAAGCAAGGGTCCAGGGAATCATCTGAGGTGGCCACTTTCCCTTTTCTGGGGCCCCAGCACTGCCCACGACACCAACTGGAATCCCAGCCCAGGATTAGCAGCATGGCTGGAGCCTGGAGGGTGCTCTGGGACAGCAAAAGGAAAGCAGGAATAGTGTTTCTACTTTCAGCATTAAATTCAATACTTGGAAGATTCAGTGCTGTCAGCTGACAGAAAATAATGGATGCTGGAAAATACTTCTGCAGCCAGACAAAGTGTCTAAATGCATGTTTGTCTCCAAACTGGTGATGAATGTAGTTTAAACAAGGCAAACTTTAGGGACTGTAACCTTTTTTAGCTTACTGTAAAAACAGTTTACTGAGCTTTCTAATGACTTTAATACATTTTGGCTATTAAACTGGTAACTTAAATGAAGACTATGAGATTGTTTCTGGTCCATTGGGCTTACTTTCTCTTCCATGGATGTCATAAATAACAATTAAAAAAAAAAGGCTGATTTTTTTTTTTCGGCATTCATTAAAAATGGAAGTAGAATTTAATAGCAACTCTAAATCATCAGGAAAAATATGGCTAATTTTCTGTTCCATGTGTTTTCTGGAAACTATGCATATATCACACACTGCCTGAAATCAGCTCCTTCAAAACACAGTGTGCCCAGTGTCATTCACTGGCTGCAGGAGCTCCGTGGTAGAGAGACATGAAGGAAAAGCCCACTGAAAGCAGTTTGGTGTCCAAGCAGAACTGATGCCAAACAGCTGCCAGGTGAAGGATTGGCAAAGGATTAATTTTCTGTTGTGGTTATCTTGCTCCAAAAGCCCTTCCCAGGTTCAAGCACTTTCCAGAGACTCTGGGAAGGAGGCAAAGTGGAGCAAATGATGAGGAAATAATGGTAGAAAGGCAAAAGAAGTGCAAATACTGCATCTGTGGTCCTTTTGGGAGTCGTATGTGAAGTCAGATAGTGCACAAAAGGCTCCCAGCCTGGTGTCTCAGTGAGTTGGTGAAGCTGCCCAGCATTTCTAGACAGAGGTTGGCTTTAATTTCTCCCTGTGAGGTTGTTACTGAGGCTGCAATAACAAAAGGATTACAGGGATATGTGATTGGATATTGGAAAAGGCCCTTTGTAACCAAGCAGAGAAGGAGGTACTTAATTTGTTTAAAAACAAAAGCTCCCATTTTGAGGGAATCTACATCACAATCTGTGTGAAGCCCTAATTCCTCAAATCCATCTGTGCTTCCACTGGTATAGGGAATTACTGACCCTAGCAATGCCCAGATGGCAGATAAGGATGCAGAAAAGGATTGCTTACTTTATTAACTCTAGCTACCTGGGGGAGGGGCTAAGCCCCCCATTTCAGATTGGGGACACAGAGAATATACAGTGACAATTAAATCCAATTAAAATATCTGTCACAGGAAATCATGACAGAACGCTGCTTCTAATGTCTTTTTCTCTTGATGTGGCAGAGGAATGTGTGTAAAGCTGGAAGAGTGAACCCTGCCTCACAAATGGGAGATAAATTAAAAAATTTTGCAGCTGCAGTGGGGGTAGGAATCTGTTTCTTCTGTGATATTTATCTGGGAGCTAAGGATTTCCATGAAGTCTAATTC